>JASDQU010201766.1:4261-17306 GCA_032191745.1 Picea mariana | reverse complement strand
CCAACAACACTTGCAAACATGCAAGCATTCCTTCCTCTTGCTGACCCAACAAGCCGTAACATACTTGCTGCCACAAAAATTGCAGCAACTTCTTTCTCTATAAAAAAAACTTTTCCTTGTCGATCCCAGAAGTCTACAATTCTTCCCGGATTCATAGATCTTCTTGTGCTCTCATTGTAGTCACTGTACATGACTATTTTTTTCCTGAGCACTTTCTAGCCAAATCACTCTTGGTTGCCTTTGCATTTATAGTCCCAAACTAAGTTGATATTAACCTCCAGTTGATTAATTTGTAGTACAGGGATTTGGTAGCAAAAATACAACAAGGTGAGATGCCACAGAAAGTGGAAAATTATAAATTGGAAGCTGAGGGAATACTTCTGAATAAGAACATAATTTATGTACCTAATGTCCATGACTTGAAACTTATGATTTTGAATGAAATGAATAATGTAACTTATGTTGGGCACCCTGGATATCATAAAACTGTGGCAGCAGCCAAAAGCCATTACTTTTGGCCAGGTATGAAGAAAGAGATTGTTGAATACATCGCCAGATGTATGGAGTGTCAGAAGGTTAAAGCTAAGCACAGGCACCCAGCAGGGTTGCTACAGCCTTTACCCATTCCTAAGTGGAAGTGGGAGGTATTGACAATGGATTTCATCACAGGATTTCCCAGAACAAGAAAGCAACATGATTCAATCATGGTGGTGGTGGACAAGCTTAAGAAAGTTGCCCATTTTATTATGTTAAAGACTACTCACAAGGAAGCTAATGTTGTTGATATTTTTATGAGGGAAATAACACAATTGCACGGTATTCCCAAGACAATTGTGTCTAACAGAGACTTGAAATTTACCTCAAATTTCTGGAAAGGGTTATTCAAGGGGTTCAGAATGAATCTGAACTTCAGTACAACCTATCATCCCGAGTCGGATGGGCAGACAGAGTGGGTGAATCGAGTAATAGAAGACATACAATGGATTTCATCATAGGATTTCCCAGAACAGGCAAGCAACATGATTCAATCATGATGGTGGTGGACAAGCTTATGAAAGATGCCCATTTTATTCTGTTAAATACTACTCGCAAGGTAGCTAATGTTGTTGATATTTTTATGAGGGAAATAGCACGATTGCACGATATTCCCAAGACAATTGTCTCTGACAGAGACCCGAAATTTACCTCAAATTTCTGGAAAGGGTTATTCAAGGGGTTCAGAAGGAATCTGAACTTTAGTACAACCTATCATCCTGAGTCGGATGGGAAGACAGAGTGGATGAATCGAGTAATAGAAGACATATTGAGGATGTATGTGATGGAAAAACCATCAAAATGGGAAGACTACCTACACTTGGTAGAATTCCCCTATAATAATGGGTATCAAGCATCGTTGAAGATGAGCCCATTTGAAGCACTTTATGGTAGAAAGTGCAATACTCCAGTATGTTGGGATAATCCAGCTAATAGGGCAATAGTTGGGCCAGAGTTTCTCAAGGTAATGGAAGAACAAATGCTAAAAATTAAGAAGAATTTGAAAGTTGCCCAAGACAGGTAGAAACGTTATGCTGATAAAAACAGAACCCATAGAGAGATTAAAGTGGGTGATCATGTTTTCCTGAAAGTGAAAGCTAACAGAAGTTCCCTGAAGCTAGGAAACTGTTCCAAGTTGGCAGCCGGATTTTGTGGGCCATTTGAAATCCTAGAAAGGATTGGACCAGTTGCATATATTCTTGCATTAACTGCATCCATGACTGTACATAATCTGTTTCATGTTTCATTTCTTAAGAAATATATACCTGATGCTAATCATGTTATCAATTGGAATGTGATTCAGGTGGAGCAAGAAGGCATCTTACAAGTGCATCTGGTGTGCATATTGGACCAGAAGAGCAAGCAGCTTCAGAATCGAGCCATAGGACTTGTAAAGGTCCAGTGGACCTAGTACGGTCCTGAGGACGTGACATGGGAGCATGAGGATGCTATGCGGGCAGAATACCCGCATATTTTTTAAGATTTTGAAAATCTTGTTGATGTTGTGTAAAGAGTTGCACTGAGGACAATGCAAAAATAAGGGGAGGGGATTGTAATATCCCCTGGTAGTGCCCCAATTATATTAGGAATTGTAATCATGTTTTGCAGGTTGGTGATCTAAGTATTGATAAGCTGGTGGGATTATGTGTTTATTAGGCTGGAGAGCCTAAGTGTTAAGGCCAAAAGTCTGATTTTGTATATGTAATTATGCAGATCGTTAATATAATATATAAACATCGTTGTGTGTCGACCGACCACGAAGAAAGAGTGATGGGGGACTAAGCTTCCACACAATGGGTAAGGGAAAGGGGGTTGAAAGGTTGGAAGAGGGGATAAGATTGAGGGCTTAAGTCCTTGAATAATAATTTATTATTATTCCAAAGTGGTGTGAAAGGTATATTTTTATCCTAAGTTCCTAGAAAAGGGAACACATACTTGATGGAGTACATGGAGCTTCATGGGTGACATGTGTCGGCCTAGGCACATGAAATTTAACCCAAGAATTGATCTATGATGTGGGTTCATCCTCCATTCTTCCGTCCGTTGTCTGAACCGTGTGTGGTGGGCATTTGATCTCTGCATACCCTCACGCGACTCTAAAACTAGAAAACCGTGATGTTTTCTTGAGAAGTCGATGCATTCTCCGTCTGAACTGTTTGAATCTGTGCTTGACCTCTACGTTGAACGGAGTTGAAGAAGCAGGTTGTCAGGCATGTGTGCAACACTCTCTCCAGGTGAGAGAGGTGGTTGTGGTTGAAGAAGAAGGTTGTCAGGCCTGTGATCGACTCTCTCCAGGTGAGAGAGTGCGCAAAGGAAATGATAACTCCTAGAAGGGGTCATATAGCTACCACAGATCTCGAAGAATTCTGGTTCGACCTGTTGTTGAAGCCCAAGGGAAGGGAGGTTTAGAAGCTGAAGGACTATCCGGTGTTACAGTGAAGGTGTATACTACTGGGGTTGGACAGGCATGTGGGGAATGAAATTTTGTGAGCAGTGGTCATAAGTGGCTCTTGGGAGAGGATCCTTCCTCATAAACTATCTGTCTTCTTGTTGACCTTGCCTAGCCTAGGATTCCCTTGCCTAGTGGAGCTTAGTCCTAGCTCGGGGGTGACCTACTATTGAGAGTGATGATCAGTGTGGTCTAAGGCTGGGAGGTTCGTGGAAGGTCTGGACGCAGTTGGTGGTGTTTTTCTAGTTCAAAGATAAGTATAATTTATCTACTTAATTTTATGTTATGCATAATGTTGGACTGTTATCATGTGTTTCGTTGCAGAATTCTCCGAGCTCTGTGGCAGCTACAGGACCTCTTCTAGGAGTTCTCACTTCCTCCGCACACTCTCTCACCTGGAGAGAGTCCCTCATAGGCTTGACAACCTGTTTCTTCAACCACAACCACCTCTCTCACCTAGAGAGAGTGTTTCACACAAGCCTGACAACCTATTTCTTCAGCTTCGTTCTAGCACAAGGAGGACAACAGTAAAGCTCAGCAAGGAACAAATGACGGTAACAAATCACACTCAGGCAAGGGACTGCGTGGCCACAACAACCCATAGTTATAACACACACGACATAGACAATTAAAGTATGCTCAAGTTTCACAGGACACATAGGAGACAAGGCTTAGTCCATGGGTTTCAAGATGCGTGACAAGAAAATTATGCAAAGGTTGATGATGGAGGCCAAACGCAGAGACCAGACAGAATTCACAGGAATACATTGGTTGGCTTCATGGTTCTCGTTTTCAGGATTGTGTGACGTATGGAGAGATTAGACGCAGAGGCCACACGATTCAGATAGTGGACGAAATAATGGAGGACGAACCCACATCACGGCTCAATTCTTGGGTTAAATTGTATGTGCCTAGGCTGACACATGTCACCCATGAAGTTGCATGCACTTCATCAAGTATGTGTTCCATTTTCCAGGAACTTAGGATAAAAATATACCTTTCACACCACTTTGGAATAATAATAAATTATTATTCAAGGACTTAAGACCTCAATCTTAGCCCCTCTTCCAACCTTTCAGCCCCATTTCGCTTACCTATTCTGTGGAAGCGTAGTCCCCCATCACTCTTTCTTCGTGGTCGGTCGGCATGCAGCGATGTTTGTATATTATATTAATTATCTGCATAATTACATATACAAAATCAGGCTCCTGGCCTTAACACTTAGGCTCTCCGGCCTAATAAACACATTATCCCACCAGCTTATCAATATTCGGCTCACCAACCTACAAAACATGATTACAATTCATAATATAACTGGGGAACTACCGAGGGATATTACAATCTCCTATCCTTATTTTTGCATTGTCCTCAGTGCAACTCTTTACACAACATCAACAAGATTTCCAAAATCTTAAAAAATATGTGGGTATTCTGCCCACATAGCATTCTCATGCTCCCATGTTGTGTCCTCAGGACTGTATCGGGTCCAATGGACCTTTACAAGCCCTATGGCTCGATTCCGGAGTTGTTGTTTTTTTGGTCCAATATGCGCACAGGATGCACTTACAGAACACCTTCTTGATCCACCTGAATCACATTCCAATCAATTACATGATTAGCATTAGGTATATATTTCTTAAGCAATGAAATATGAAACACATTATGTACAATCATGGATGCAGGTAATGCAATCATATATGCAACTAGTCCAATCCTTTCTAAAATTTCAAATGGCCCAACAAAATCTGGCTGCCAACTTGGAACAGTTTCCCAGCTTCAGGGAACTTCTGTTAGCTTTCACTTTCAGGAAAACATGATCACCCACTTTAAAATCTCTATGGGTTTTGTTTTTATCAGCATAACATTTTTGCCCGTCTTGGGTAGCTTTTCAAATTCTGCTTAATTTTTAGCATTTGTTCTTCCATTTCCTTGAGCAACTCTGGCCCAACTACTACCCTCTCAAATGGATTATCCCATCTTAGTGGAGTATTTCACTTTCTGCCATAAAGTGCTTCAAATGAGATCATCTTCAACGATGCTTGATACCCATTATTGTAGGCGAATTCTACCAAGTGTAGGTAGTCTTCCCATTTCGATGGTTTGTCCATCACATACATCCTCAGTATGTCTTATATTACTCGATTCACCTGCTCTATCTTCCAATCCGACTAAGGATGATAAGCTATACCTAAATTCAAATTCATTATAAACCCCTTGAATAACCCTTTCCATAAATTTGAGGTAAATTTTGGGTTTTTGTCAGACACAATTGTCTTGGGAATACTGTGCAATCGTGTTATTTCCCTCATATAAATGTCATCAACGTTAGTTGCTTTGTGAGTAGTCTTTAATGGAATAAAATGGGCATCTTTCGTAAGCTTTTCCACCACCACCATGATTGAATCATGTTGCTTGCTTGTTCTGGGCAATCATGTGATGAAATCCATTGTCACTACCTCCCACTTCCACTTAGGAATGGGTACATAAATTTTGTTCTTGTACATAAGTATTCCATCAACCTCTAATTTATAATTTTCCACTTTCTATGGCATCTTACTTTGTTGTAGATTTGCTACCAAATCTCTATACTACAAATCTGTATTTTCAGCCTCCAAAATTTTGCCTTTAATATCAGTTTAGTACATGCTAATGGTTGTAGCATGTAATTCGTGTACTCTCCTGTTGAGTGCATCAACCACTTTATTCTCCTTCCCTTTGATATGCTTGATATCAAAACCGTACTCACAGAGAAACTCCAACCACCTACTTTGTCTAGCGTTCAAGGTTGGGTGATCAAACAAATAATTTAGACCATTATGGTGTGTCCTCAGTTCGAACCTCCTTCCCATGAGGTAATGCCTCAATTTCTTTAGAGCGTGTACCATCATCACTCCCAAGGTCGCTCCAAGAGGAGGACACATAGTAGTTCAATCCCATATCCTACCAGAAAGCACAGGATATCTGGAGTGGATGAACTGAAGGGAGAAATGAACAATATTAAGCCTCCTACATTTGATGGAGAACACAAGAAGGAGGAAGATGTCGAAACATGGTTGCTTGGCATGAGGAAATATTTCCAACTGCAGAATTATTGCTCTCATGTAGAAGGAAGAATTCTAATGTATCAACTGAAAGGGAAGGCATCCATGTGATGGAATCAACTTGTGTAGGTGCAGCACATTAGAGAGAAAGATATCACTTGGAAAGAATTCAAGAAGTATTTCGAGAATAAATACTTGACTAAAAGATACTACGATAGAAAGATGAAAGAGTTCATTGAACTCAAGCTGGGTAGCATGACCATTGATGAATACAAGCAAAGATTTTTGGAATTGTTGAAGTATGTTTCGTTCATCAAGGATGAGACTGTCAAGATTCAGAGGTATCTAAGTGGACTGCCACCTTCCATTGGTGACAAGATTCAGTATGATGACCCTAAGACTATGGAATAAAATATAAGAAAAGAGAAATTCTTATATGAGTAGAAAAGAGAGAAGCCTACTTTCTTGAAGGCTTGGGAAGACAAGAAGAAATTCAATATGGATCAAAGGAAGAAGGGAACTAAGCCACCCTTTTTCAGAAACAGTCCTCAGGGACAGCCATCTTTTAGAGAGCCCAGGAAGGCTGAAGTGGGTGGGAAAATGAAAAGACCACCACCTATGGAATGTTGGGGTTGTAAAGGGAACCATAGGTACAACGATTGCCCCCACATAAATGATAAAGTGAGAGTTGTCCACAATGTACAACAAGATGAAATAGTGGAGGACATGGGCAGTAGAATGTCAAGGATCTACGTAGCCCTGGACAACAAGCAAGAAGAATATCAGTCACACATGCTTGAAGTGAAAGGTATGATCAACAACCATGCCTTTACTATTTTAATTGATTAAGGGGCTAGCCATAGTTATATAGATCCTAGAGTGGTGGAAAGTTTTCAATTGTCGAGAAGAAAACATGAAAAGTCTTGGTTAGTGCAGCTGGCTACAGGAACCAAGAGGAAAGTCATTGAGTTAGTTAAGTCTTGTCTAGTGGACATGAATGGACTGAGCACAAAGGTTGAATTGAACATTCTGCCTTTAGGTTCCTATGAATTTCTAATTGGGATGGATTGGTTAGACCATCACCATTCCATCCTAGACTGTCGTACCACGACATTCACTTTCCTGGATGAGGAGGGGAATCAGAGAACAGTCCAAAGAATTCCTAGAGTTGTTGCTATCAGAGAAATCTCAACAATGCAGCTGAAGAAGTGCTACAGAAAAGGTTGTCAATTATTTACAGCCCATGTGGAGGAAGCATCTAAGGATGAGGTCTCAAAGATTGAAGACCACACAGTATTAAAATATTTTGAAGATTTATTCCATGAGGTACCAAGATTACCCCCGAAGAGAGATATTGATTTCTCTGTAAACGTGATGCCTGGAGCAGCTCCAGTGTCGAAAGATCCTTACAGAATGAGTACACCAGAGCTGAAGGAACTGCAACTGCAACTTGAAGAGCTTCTGAATAAGGGGTATATACACCCAAGTGTGTCACATTGGGGTGCCCCGGTCCTGTTCATGAATAAGAATGATGGGAAATTGAGATTGTGTATCGATTTCAGACAATTGAACAAAGTAACTATAAAGAACAAATATCCTCTGTCGAGGATTGATGACCTCTTCGATCAATTGAAGGATGTGAAGATATTTTTGAAGATATACCTTAGGTCGGGATATTGCCAGGTAAGGATAAAGGATGAAGACATCAACAAGACCACCTTTAGAACAAGGTATGGTCATTACGAGTTCACAGTGGTGTCGTTCGGGCTGTCAAACGCACCTGTTGTTTTTATGTGCCTGATGAATGGTGTATTCAGGGACTATCTAGACAAGTTTGTCATAGTCTTCCTGGATGACATTCTTGTGTATTCCAAGTCAGAGGAAGAGCATGAACAACATCTGAGGATGGTGTTGCAGGTGCTAAGAAATCACCAACTGTATGCCAAGTTGAGAAAGTGCTCGTTTTATCAAGAGCATATCCATTACTTGGGGCATATTATTTCGAAGGATGGATAGTTGTAGATCCTGAGAAGATTGAGGCCATCAGAGAATGGTCAACGCCAAAGAACATGATGGAAGTCAGATCCTTTATGGGTCTAGCTAGTTATTATAGAAGGTTTATCATAGGGTTCTCGAGGATAGCTCACCCTATCACTTCCTTGCAAAGGAAGGAGAAGAAATTTCAGTCGACAGAGGAATGTGAGAGAAGCTTCCAGCGATTGAAGAAGTTGTTAACCAGTGCTCCAATCCTAAGGATCGCAGATCCAAATGAAGACTTTGTAGTGTGTATAGATGCATGCAAAGAAGGACTGGGAGGAGTCCTCAGTCAGAATGGATTCGTAATTTGTTATTAATCCAGAAAGTTGAAAGAGCACGAAAGGAACTATGCAACTCATGATTTGGAGTTGGCAGCCATAGTACATGTTCTAAAGAAATGGAGGCATTACCTCATGGGAAGGAGGTTTGAACTGAGGACAGACCATAACGGTCTGAAGTATTTGTTTGATCAGCCAACCTTAAATGCTAGGCAGAGTAGGTGGTTGGAGTTTCTTTGTGAATATGACTTTGATATCAAGCATATCAAAGGAAAAGAGAACAAAGTGGATGATGCACTCAGCAGGAGAGTGCATGAATTACATGCTACAACCATTAGCATGTACCGAACTGATATTAAAAGAAGAATTTTGGAGGCTTCAAATACAGATTTGCAATACAGGGATTTGGTAGCAAAGCTACAATAAGGTAAGATGCCAAAGAAAGTGGAGAATTATAAATTGGAAACTGATGGAATACTTTTGTACAAGAACAAAATTTATGTACCTAATTTCCAGGACTTGAAACTTATGATTTTGAATGAAATGCATAATGTGCCTTATGTTGGGCACCCTGGATATCAGAAAATTGTGGCAACAGCCAAGAGTCATTACTTTTGGCCAGGTATGAAGAAAGATATTGCAGAATACATCGCTAGATGTATGGAGTGTCAGAAGGTTGAGGCTGAGCACAGGCACCCAACAGGGTTGCTGCAACCTTAACCCATTCTTGAGTGGAAGTGGGAGGTAGTGACAATGGATTCCATCACAGGATTGCCTAGGATAGGCAAGAAGCATGATGCAATCATGGTGGTGGTGGACGAGCTTACGAAAGTTGCCCATTTCATTCCATTAAAGACTACTCACAAGGCATCTAACATTGTTGATATTTTTATGAGGGAAATAGCACGATTGTACGAAATTCCCAAGACAATTGTGTCGGACAGAGACCCAAAATTTACCTCAAATTTCTAGAAAGGGTTATTCAAGGGGTTCGGAATGAATCTAAACTTTAGTACATCCTATCATCCTGAGTCAGATGGGAAGACATAGTGGGTGAATCGAGTAATAGAACACATACTGAGGATGTATGTGATGGACAAACCATCGAAATGGGAAGACTACCTACACTTGGTAGAATTTGCCTATAATAATGGGTATCAAGCATCATTGAGGATGAGCCCATTTGAATAAATTTATGGCAGAAAGTGCAATACTCCAATAAGATGGGATAATCCAACTGATAGAGCAGTAGTTGGGCCAAAGTTTCTCAAGGAAATGGAAGAACAAATGTTGAAGATTAAGAAGAATTTGAAAGCTGCCTAAGATAGGTAGAAAATTTATGCCGATAAGAACAAAAACCACAGAGAGTTTAAAGTGGGTGACCATGTTTTCCTGAAAGTAAAAGCCAATAGAATTTCTCTGAAGCTGGGAAGCTACTCCAAGTTGGCAGCCATATTTTGTGGGCCATTTAAAATCCTAGAAATGATTGGGCCAGCTGCATATATGCTTGCATTACCTGCATCCATGACTGTACATAATGTGTTTCATATTTCATTGCTTAATAAATATATACTTGATGCTAATCATGTTATCGATTGGAATGTGATTCATGTGGAGCAAGAAGGTGTCTTGCAAGTGCATCATGTGCGCATATTGGACTGGAAAAACAAACAACTCCGGAATCGATCTATAAGGCTTGTAAAGGTCCAATAGACCTGGTATGGTCCTCAGGACGTGACATGGGAGCATGAGGATGCTATGCGGGCATAATACCCGCATCTTTTTGAATATTTTGGAAATCTTGTTGATGTTGTGTAAAAGTTGCACTGAGGATAGTGAAAAAATAAGGGGAGGGGATTGTAATACCCCAAGACCGAGCCCCTGTTGAATTGTAAATTTTTCTATAGGATGGTGAGCCGAGTGGTTATAAGTTGAGAGGACTATGTGTTTATTAGGATGGTGAGCCATATGCCAAGGCCAGGAGCCTGATTTTGTATATGTAATCATGCACATTATTAATAAAATATAAACATCGTTGCGTGTAGACCGACCACGAAGAAACAATGATGGGGGACTAAGCTTCCACAAGGCTAGGTAAGGGAGAGGGGGATGAAAGGTTGGAAGAGGGGCTAATATTGAGGACCTAAGTCCTTGAGATAATAATTTATTATTATTCCAAAGTGGTGTGAAAGGTATATTTTTATCCTAAGTTCTTGGAAAGGGGAACGCATACTTGATGGAGTGCATGCAACTTCATGGGCAACATGTGTCAACCCAGGCACATGAAATTTAACCCAAGAATTGATCCGTGATGGGGGTTCTTCCTCCATTCTTTCATCCGTTGTCTAAAACATGTGTGGGGGGCGTCTGATCTCCGCATACCCTCACGCAGATCTGAAACCAGAAAACCATGATGTTTTTCTGAGAATCTGACACATCCTCTCTCTGAACCATTTGAGTCTGCATTCGACCTCTGCATTGATTCCTTGCCACGCACCTTGAAAACCAGTGGAAAACCTGTGGAATGAGTCGTGTCTCATGTGTGTCCTGTGAACCCAATTTATCCACATCCAAAATTTGAGTCTATGCTTAACTGTTTGGGTTGTTGTCTTCTGTGAAACCTGAGCATACCATAATTGTCTATGCTGTGTGTGTTATAACTGTGGGCTATTGTGGCCACGCAGTCACTTGGCTGAATGTGATTGGATACCATCATTTTTTCCTTGTTGAGCCTTACTATTGTCCTCCTTGTGCTGGAACGGAGATGAAGAAGTAGGTTGCCAGGCCTGTGTGCAACACTCTCTCCAAGTGAGAGATGTGGTTGTGGTTGAAGAAGCAGGTTTTTAGGCCTGTGATCGACTCTATCCAAGTGAGAGAGTGTGCGAAGGAAGTGAGAACTCCTGGAAGGGGTCCTATAGCTTCCACGGAGCTCGGAGAATTCTGGTTCGACCTGTTGCTAAAGCCCAAGGCAAGGGAGGTTTAGCAGCCGAAGGACTGTCCTGGTGACAGTGAAGGTGTATACTACTAGGGTGGGACAGGAATGTGGGGAATGAGAGTCTGTGAACAGTGGGCATAAGTGGCTCCTGGGAGAGAATCCATCCTCATAAACTGTGTGTCTTCCTGTTGACCTTGCCTAGCCTAGGATTCCCTTGCCCGGTGGAGCTTAGTCCCAGCTCGGGGGTGACCTACTACTGAGAGTGATGAGCAACATGGTCTAAGGCTAGGAGGTTCATGGAAGGTCTACACGTAGTTGGTGGAGTTACTCCAGTTTCAAAGATAAGTATCATTATGTGTTTAATTCTCTACTTAATTAAAATACATGTCTGTGATGCTTGTAATATTATCATGTATTTTGTTGCAAGTGGAATTATTGTTAATTCTATTTAAGTCTGTATGATGGTAGTAACTCTATGTTAAAATGTGTTAAATTCATTTAATGCATATTGTATATAAGTGTATGTTCTACGTAGTAGTGTTTCTCAGAAACACGCGATCCCATATCTACATGATCTTTCGACACGTAGCTCCCTTCCAAATCAATGGCTACGATTGATTCCAGCTCTCTAGCCCTCAGGAGTTTCAACTCTCAACTATCTTCTTTTCCCATATGGAAATCTTCCGAAGTGGAAGATATATTGACACCTGTCCTCAATAGTCGGATGGTTCTGATGAACTACAACTCTCCATCCTTCAGGAGTTCTCACGTCTCCACACACACAAATATCTGGATTAAATTTCCTTGGATTGACATATCTTCTGCCACGCGTCCTCTCCAAATCAATGGCCCTAATTCTCTTCGGGACTTCGAATCTTTCTGACAAAGACTAGATCAACGGTCCTTCGACCTCCTCATCGATCAACGATCGGTATCTTTTTTGAGACTTCAGTGTTTTCACCCTCTGCTTTCCTTCGGAGTGCTCCATACCTGGAGTTCCAAATCTGGCACCATGCACCTACTTTTAGTTCAACAACCAAGATTTACTTTGAATCTTCGTGTTTCAGAAGTTTCAAACTTCTGTGAGCTCATTCCTCTCTAAGCGACTTCACCCAAAATTTATGGATTTCTGCCACGCGTCCTTCCAGACGATGGACGTTCCCAAATCATTTCGGGACTTCGACACTTTAGCAAGTCCACTCTCCCCTTTTCCTTGGCTCCTCCTTAGAGGTGACCTTAGGCGGTGACCTCACACAAACACGCGATTGTGGGCATGCTCAAAGGTGGTTTGAGACCAAACTACTTTTCGTCCTGCAATTCACCTTAAGCCTACACGCATCCTTTCTCTGAAACCGTGGTTTGGATTGCGGCCCACCCTCTAATTTGTAAACCTCAAGCACCTTCTATCCCTGCAATGAGAGGTGACTCGCGATCTCATGATCTTGATGATGCTTCTAAATGGACGATCGAGATCTACCTCCAACAGTTCAGATCTCTTCCGACTTAGAATATTTTCTAAGTATTCAAAGGCTTTGACCTTTGCTCCTCCTTCGAGTCTGTCTATCGGGTTTCATCTTTGCTCTCATAAGCATTCTCTCTTCTGAGCTTTAGGAATTAGAATGAGTCTGTCTCCCATGCACTCCTTGCATTATCTCTTCTAAGATTTTCAATTTACTCAGTATCATAAGGGTCTCGACCCTTCTATTTCCTTTCAAAGGAAAAATTCATGCCCCCCCCCCGGGCAACCTTCTGCTCAAAGCACACCTTCTTG
>JASDQU010201765.1:0-18351 GCA_032191745.1 Picea mariana | reverse complement strand
GGTTTTTTCACTACAAATCGTTAGGGATGCATGACAAGGTACATACATTATATACTCCATCACATGGAGATACTAGGTACTAGCTCAAACTTTTTAAGGACCAATACATCAAATTAAAACATGACATCATAGACTTGCTATAAAATGATGTGTGAGTCACATTATCATATGGTCTGCCTTGTTTTATTCAACACAACTCACACAATTTACTTTTTTTGTACACAATTCTGGTGTTGATTTCCATTGTCACTAGCTTCCCTTAGACTAAACTCTTGGTTGTATCTAGAACAACATATCTAGTCTTCATGCTTACCATTCCAACTCAAACATATGTCTCTCATCAATACGTGGTTTCTTCAGCCAGAAAAATGTGACTCACTTCCATCTCATAACCAAAAAATGTTCATGCTCCTCCATTAATTTATAGAATTATTATCTAGAACACATACCAAGTGGGAACCAACCGTACCTTTAGGTCAAACACTAGTACCACGACTGAAAATATTCAGCAACTAGTCATCCTATGAACATACTTCCATCTCCCAAGAAACCTATGTACATAACCACATTCCTCATCAAATGTGTATCCAAGTGAATYTTACATCAAAAAATTCATCAARCAATTTATCATCAAAGATCAATTAGARATARCATGTAGCTAAATTCCTCAAGAAAGAGTGAATTTACATCACAAAATATTGWCAAAAAGGAATTCAAATCATTAGTAATAGATAATATCATCTTCCTACTCTTAAATTGTTTAYATGTTTGACCTCTTAATCTTTGTCATCGGATTTGTTTTGTTAGARTARCCAATTCTAACCAAACCATTACACTTCAAATTGAGTTGGCTAAACTCAGTATATTTGTAAACCTTTAATTCCAAGACATTTTTAATAGCACTTAACACCAACACACTTCATTGGATCCCAAATAACTCAGAATGATTTATACCAATTTCATACCTTACCAAATCCTACAATGGGTATCAATAACCGTACAGTAGACATTACATTGACTTGACAGCAATTTTAACCTGAATTTCAACACTCGAATATATACGACGAAAATGGTGTGCTCATCAAATACCACGTATTCCAACACGTGTCGAACTTAATGGTGTTCCAGATGTCACGCTTTCCCTCTAGAGATCTATGAATTCGACATAGCAACCTCCGTCAATAAAATACTGAAAAATTCAAGAGCCTCATTCGGTAGATGGAGATTCAGGAGTTGGAAACCATGGAGAAGGTTCGATATTGGAAGCTTCGACCCAATTTCATGTTCAAGAGACTTTATCATGTAGTTGAGCCTGATCACGCCCCCGATCTCATTCACAGCATCTGTCTCTTTATTGTTATCGATATTGTCGATCTTGTCGAGCRAGGCCATGAATTCAATGTCATACGGCAACCTCAATTCGCTCTGGGTTCGATWTGGCTATGGAAAAGAAAAATTGCCCTTCCAATACTCATCTCTCCCTTGGTCTCGTCGTTATCCTTAAAATTKTATAGTAGATGGATCGTAAGGGATCTCCTTGTGCACGTTGAGAACTTCTCTTTCACGCAAAAAATCCTTCCAATTGAGCTGCTCCTACTAAGTTATTCGGTGTCTCTACTTCACGGGGGGCATAAACCTATGCGCCATGCTGTTGCCATTATATCTTATTCTCTAACTCTCTATGCTTATGCGATCATCTTGTGGAGAAGAATCACCAGAAGACGCGATCCTGTGACCACTCCTACCTGCAATTCACATCTAGTTCATTCTTCTCTACTCCGCCGAGCCCAGTGACACACTCTCACACCTTTCAAGAGCTGCTTGATCTCTGCAACATGGCGACTAGCTTCATCATCTTCCTTTTTTGTTTATGGTTGAACAGATCCTTCCTGGTCTCCCGCTTTATACAACAGGTCTCGCTTCTTCTCCCCAAAGGTGGATTCTTCATAGCGGGATGCTTCACTTCTGCACTGGAAAAGTAATTGTGCGGAGAGGGGCATTTTACATCCGAGGAGATAATTGATCCAGATGGATCTATGCTGGCGGTAGCTTCCAATCAATTCAAGAGTGTATTCTCTGCACCATGTACAACTAAAGATTTTTCACGGGTGGCATGGATCTTAACAAACTATGGACAAACCGATTACCACTAAGGGACAAGCCATAGCTCACACTACTATAGACCATTACTCCTCTATGTTAATCTACATCCACAACATATTACTCTTACATGTTTCCATTTCCCTAGGCCATTTGGTGAGAGAGTCAAGACCGGTCTCACTCATACCATATAAAAAAATGAGAGAGAAGACATTATTACACTATTCAACCTTATATTAAACAAGGAAATAGAGTACATAAATACACAAAGTTTGGTTTCAAGATAGACAAACTATGTTGATCACACAATCTATTTGGTTGAGAAAATATCCCAACCTCACACCAATTTATGAAGCATCTAGTTGGAGAGAATATCTAAAATCCAACTAGTTCCAACAACTTAGAGAAGACTAGGAAAGAGACTCTACTTAGAGATGAACTCTACTGAAAAATAATTACAATAAGCACAAATATGATCACACCTAAGACAAGTGGTAGTTAGATATTCCAACATTCCATAACTAATAAAAGTATCCAAAAGAACAACCTRCTAGAGGAAGCTCTATAAAATGGGATAAGTTGTGCTTCATACTTCTACTTTAATTAACCATAGACCAAACAATATCTCATGTGGAGAAAATATAAGATAAAGTGGGATAGTAAAAGGCCTTCRATGGCCCTCTTGTTTAACTAAGTATCTGTCATGGGCCTAGGAGTTTTTCCTGAACTTTTTCTTCTTGTCATTTCTAGTTGAGCAACACTGCTTTACCTATGTTGGATTGCCAATTTGGGCTTACTACAACCAAACTATGTCTCTCCCCTCAAAGTCTACCCATAACTCTGCCTTGAGCTACAATAGTTAAAAATAAAATCCTACTCAACCTAAAACCTATGTAACAAGCATACGAGGGGCATATCCAACCCTGACCTCAAACATTCCCAAACGTACTTAGTTAAATTTACACTTAGGAAACAATATACACATACAATGAACTGACAACATTCAACACATATAGAATAGTGCACAATACAAGTGGTATGGTGCAACCCAAGTCAATTCATAACACCCTTTTATTCTTATATGTAAGAATGATACATATGATTCAATGAGGGGAGGCTTGACCACCGCTTACAACTCAATTGCAAAAGTACAAAGATATAAAGGAAAATTGTGTTCCCCAAGACTACCCACAACTTTGTGCAAGCCGACCCTAGAACAATCTACAGGCTTACCTCCTATACATCCCCACTCCAAGTTGACCTATGGTTCTAACCCTTCAACAAGACTACTAAATATCCCGTAGATGATTCTTTGTTTCTTCCTAATTGATTATCTTAGTGTAGTGAGGTGCACAATTCTTATATGAACCTCATCGTACACTTAACAAGTCGTGTTCTATGAAGTGGACTCATGTTCACCTGAATATGAGTTGTTCTAGGTCCTTGTTCAAGTCATATTCGAGTCATATTGATTTTTTCATCTCAATCTCCCAAGGTCACTCCATCTCCTCATCTATTCCCAAGTGCATCCCAAGTGTGCCAAACTAGGCCAAAAATATGCCAAAGACAACTTCTTCCACACATCATGGGGACAAGTTTCTCCTTGGGTCCGCACATTTGGATGGTACGCTCAAGTCACACCAAACATTGCATAAAGGAAACATGGAATAGTACCATTATGTCTAACCAATGAGAAGTGTTTATAACATCTGTCTATTTATGATGAAGCATCTGTGTCGAGCATGGAATCATTCCTACTACTATCGGCATGCACATGTTTTACATCCTCCCCCACTAACCGTGTTTCCATCCTGGAAACGGCCAACAAACACTCAACTAAGTTTCCCAAGATGTCATTTCTAAAAGTGTTGGATCATGTCCTCAAACTACCAAAATTCCTCATGCCTTTCCAATTTCTCTCTTTCGCAGTTATGTCCTTCAAATTTACTTCTAGTACTTTCCATAGTAGGAATACCTATGCACAAGTATCTCTTCCAACTCCAACTTCGGTCTCTTCACAATTAACACGAGAGCTCAGGATGGTACCAATAGGATCTTGGGGTGGTCCTACCCTAGGGGGATCATCTATATCAAACCTATAAGGCTTCAATTGACTTATATCGAAAAATTGATGATGCGCCCTCATGTGGTTCATTGACTAGGTGATGTTTCCAATTTTCTCAATGACTTTGAGCAAACTCTCAAACCTATGCATCAAGACATTTTCCATGTAGGTAGGTGCCTCTAATGGTTCGTTTTCCAACTTGAGAAATACCAAGTCACTCACTTTGAACTTTGCATCCCTCCTATCTCGATCTACCCAATGCTTCATCGGATTCACTATGTTAGTCAACTGAACATTATCCATCTCCAGTCTGTCCTTCCATCCCGTCATGAACCCTAACGTTGATTGATTGCACCCATAATATCCTTGAAAAACAATATGTGTAACCAATGGTTGTTTCCCATTTTTCAATTCAAATGGATTATAGTCCATCATCAAGATCTTTTGCGTGTTGTAATTAAACTAAGAGGCATCCAAAAACTTGAGCCAATTCACTTGGTCTTCTAGCATGAACTGCCTCAAGTAGCCCATTGATGTACTTGACCTACACATGGATGCTAGCTCAGACTCATCAACAGTTTGGTTCCAATGAGCTTGAACAACTCAGTCCAAAATCACCTTGTGAACCTTGTGTTCTTATATGACAAAATGCTCAATGGAAGACCCCAAAAATTCACAACATTATTGAAAAACTACTTTAGAACTTCCTTTGCAATGTAAGGCACCTTCATTGGCACGAAGATGACATACTTAGAAAAATAGTCCACCACAACGATGATCCCATTAAACACTTGTGCAACTATATGTTGAGTGATGAATTCCATAAATACGTTGGCCCAAGGTCTCTTTGACACCAACAGAGGATGAAATAGACCTCCTTGCATCTTGTTTTTCCTTGTATTGTTGGAACAAAACACAAGTATGGGTATATTCCTCCATGTCTCACCTCATATGTCTCCAATAGTAACATTATTGCAACAATGCCAATATTAGTTGTTGTTATAGGTGGCCAGTACAAGGAAATTCATGACACTCCCTTAGGAGCTCCTTTCAAAGGTTGCATGACTTAGGAAGATATATGTTCTCACCAAAATACAAGAGTACATGATTCATCCAAAACTCTTGTTTTCTTCCTTCCTTCACCTTCTTTGTGATGTTCAAATTTGTGGGATCCTTGTGCAATCGCTCAATCTTCTCTTGAAGGTCTGTCAAGACCTACATTTTACATTTTACTTCCCATGAACACTAGAAAATCGTCCTCTTGCAAGAATGAAATATCCACCTTCCTAATTAAGTTTTTGGTGGATGCATTCAACTTGCTTGGTTGATACTCAATGGTCATGTCAAATTATGCAAGAAATATTTCCACCTTGCATTCTTGGGTGACAACTTCAGTTGAGTGGTGAAGTGGTTGATCACCATGTTGTCCATGTTCATAATGAATGGATTTACCAACTAGTACTACCTCTAAGTTTGTAGTAAATGCATAACTTTGGTCATGTCCTTCTAATGAAAAGGGTACCTCCTTTGTGATCTTGTAGCTTTCTACTTTCATAGGCCATTGTATGACCTTCCAATGATATAAATACACCAATTGTGAAGTATCAGGGATATGTATACACCTCAAATGATTGCTCAAAGTCCATTTGTTTCAACATGGGCACTGACTTCAGGTCACAAAACCTTTCCAATCAGTTATATGTCCAATTGAATGGTCTATTATTTTTTATCACGTAACTCAATGCTACCAAAATTTTAGAGTATCCCTCCAAAAACCTATGGTAATAGTCATCCAAATCAAGGAAAGTTTTTACCTCATGGAATCTCCTAGAATCCTCTGAATCCCCAATCACCCCTGTCTTCACAGGATCAATGTGAATGCATCATTTCCCAATCTAATGGCATAAGAATAAGATTTTTGTCTACCCAAAGACACACTTGGACTTCTTCAAGTATAGTTGTTTCCCTCTCAACGCATCAAAGACTTCCACAAAGTATTTCTTTTGGTCTTCGATGTTTTCACTAAACACTACAATGTCATATAGGTAAGCTACCACATACTTGTCCAAGAAAATTCTAAACACATCAATCGTCAATGTGAAAAAGGTGGTTGAGGAATTTTACATCACAAAATTCATAAAAAGAAACTCAAAATTGCCATACCTTGAAACCATGGTTGTATTTTCCTTATCCTATTCCACAATCCTCACTTGGTAGTATCGCTGCCTTAAGTCCAACTTTGAGAAAACCTTGGCCATAGCCAACCTGTCAAAACAATCATGGCCAAAGGAAGGGATATTATTATTGATTTTGTGCTTGTTCAATGCATGGAACTCCAAACACATCCACAACTTTGGTGTGTCTTTATTCTTTTCAAAGAGGACAGGTTCACTATATGGTGACCTATATGGTTGAATGAAGCTAGTATCGACCAATTCCATCAACTACCATCTTAACTCATTCAAATGAGGCCCTAGAATTCATATGGAGTTTTTTCATGAGGATGCAACCCTAATTCCAAATCAATATCATGCTCAACAATGTGCCTAGGTGGGAGCTCTTTTGGCAAGGAATTAGGAATTTGATGTATGAACTCATACAACAAACTAGCAAGTGATGTCATAAGAGATGTCCCCAGTCCACCCTTTTCCACTTCCGCAATGATTTCTACAAAAATTTGTCATTTTGGCAAATTGGCTACCCTCTTCATGCTCAATGGGGAGACAATTTGCACACTTCCTTTCAAATTTCTTATTTTTGTGTGCACAAAACAAGGCTTCTGCTCACAAAGTATAACCAACTTATCCTCAAATGATGTAACAATTCACTTCATTCTTCTTAGGAACTCTTTCCCATGAATAACCTCAAATTCATCCATCCCCAATACTAAATAAGAAACCCCACATGTTGTACTAGACATAGAATTAATTTTCTTAACTCAAGCTTTGCATGAGCCAACTGATCCAACTCTAAGTCCAAGTTCAATTTCCAATTCCATTGACAAGAAATTGTGCGAAGCACTAGTAGAGTCAACCAATGCTTGAACTTCCCTTCCATTAATCATCAAATCCAGAAAATAAAGTTGGTGGTCACACTACCCTTGGTTATTATCTAGGGCACCTATCTATTGCAACCTTTCATCTACAATAGTTTGTCATGAACAACTTGTTAAGGGAAATGAACAAAAATAAGAAAAATGAATTTTACCTCTATCCAGAATGGGTTGTGGATGGGTATTATGCAATATCATCTTCACAAGGTATGTGGGGAAGATCCTGTTCCAACTAAATATGGCCCCAAGACACTTTGCAATGTGTCCTTTAAAATTGCAATACACATCTTCAATACACTGAAGTGCACCCTAAGAAGCAATGGGCCACTCGGGCAAGTTTCTCTTGGGTATTGACCATGCGATTTAGTGTAAGCTTAGGATCATCCTCGTCTGCAATGACACTCCATCACTTCTTCCAAGTGTTTTCTCCATAAGCACCCAAGTGTTTCAAGCATCTTCTTGGCCAAAGGATGATAACAAAGATGCCTCAAACCTATCAAGACACCTTCCCAACCTAGCGCTACCTTCTGAAACATGGTGAAGTTTTCCCGACATAATTTTGAAACCAACTTCTTAGAGAATTTGAGCTTCAATAACACCTTGCAAACATCTAAGAGTGTTGCTTGAACTTTTTCTTTTTGTCCTCTCCAATCATGTGAGATTGAATTTCCTTGGATAAAATGACTTGACCAATCTATGCACACTACAACCATAAATACTTCCTCTCCCTTTGGTCGAGCCCGCTTAACTCTTCGGATGAATCTTTATCTAGTCTTCTCTTCCCAACGCTTTATCTAGTCTTTTCTCCTCCCAAGGCTTTAGCTAGTCTTCTACCAAGGCTTAAACTAGTTAGATAAATTTAGACTTAAAAAACAACATAAACATACAAGAAACCAACAACATTGAACACATAGATTAATACTCAAGTCAATGCCTAATATAATTTTATTCATATATAGAATAATGTTACATATGATATAAAGAGGGAAATTCAATGCCTAATATAATTTTATTCATATATAGAAGAATGTTACATATGATATAAAGAGGGAAATTCAACCACTACTTGTAGCTCAATTACAACAATACAAAGAAATAAAGGAAAGTTTCCTTCCATAAGACTACCCACAACTTCGTACAAACCAACCCTTAAGCATATGCATCTCATGTCTTTGTATTTATTACTTAGCAACTCTAAGTTGATTTGCGATGCCAACCCTTGAAGAATACCGCAGATGTCTTAGATGACTCTTTATTTCTTCTTGATGGATGACCTTGAGCTCAATGAAACTCCCACTTCTTATGCAAGCATTGTTGTGCACTTAGCAAGTAGCATCTCATGAGGTGGCTGAAGTTCAACTCAAGATAAACTAATTCCACTTAACTATTCCATCATACTGATGCCATAGAGACACTCCTTGGCTCGTGCTCCCATGTCACCCCAAATAACAGATAAAGGCAACATGGACAGTCACCACTCCATCCAACCAATTGGAAAAGCATGTCTAGCATCTTTTTTTGGGGGGAAAACTATCGCTGCTCACCATGGTAGCATGCTTACTACTATGTGTATAAAGACATCACGGATAGCCACCACTATTCCAATCAATCGGGTAAGTGTGTATGCAATCTGTTTATTTGTCGCAAACTATTTGTATGCAGCATGGTAGCGTTCCTATTGTCATTGGTAGGGAAAAAGCCAACAAATTATTTTACAGAAAAAATAAAAATGTATTGGTTAAATGATTGACTCATTGTATGGTGTTTAATGATTCTCAAGATTTTAAGGTATCTCTTTCACTTAATAAGATAAAATGAAATCTACACATTTTTCCATCAGTTCTGTACAATTAATGGTGCTTTCATTAATAGTTCCTTTTTAATGGATGACGGATGTGCAGAGACTATGACCATGGTGTGGAGAGAGAAATTGGCAAGTAGCTAGATTCTCCCTGGCACCTGTTGTGAAGAAATAAAGATGTATTATTAATCGTGATTCTTAAAAGCTATGACATGAATGGGGACACAGTAGCACAATAGGGACAGGGATGCACAACTTGTCTTGTCCTCTGTTGACACGTTAAAATCTGGGAAAGATAGGACTCTGGATTGTGGAGTGTGCAAAAGGTGTGAGTAAATTTGGATTGAGAGTTCCACCAACACTTCCATTCACACATAACCTCCTTTGTAAATGATTCCTAGTGCGTGCAATGAATGACACAACCGTAACTCTCCATTATCTTTGTTAAAAAATTTCCCATTGCTCTGTCCAATTTTATGTAATCACGTACGCAGGTGAATGTCTTGTTGACTCATCTAAAAACCGATTCAGGCCATTTAATTGGCTGCTTTACTCAAACATGTGGTTCTTAGCCAGGATGTTCATATACCATGGATGCTTGACTTTAAAAAAATGATATGCTGTATCGAGATTAACAATAGTGGCAATTGTAGGTTTAAAATTTTTCAAGAGAATGTATTTTAACATCTAAACAATTGTTAGTTTGATAGTTACAATATTTAAATTTTGGAATTTGTTAGAATTAAAAGAAATTGAATATATATATTTGTTATTAACTATATGAGTTGGTTGAGAAATTCTTGGATTATGCACTAGGTTTGGTTTAATTGTACCAATCTATAGGTGTATCATATCTTAGTCAAGACTACTTATTATCCATATGAATTGATGAGGAGATGTTTTTTTTCGTTTTTTTGTTTTTCATTTTTAACATATAATTAAGTTGTATTGGCAATCCATAAGCGTGTCTAAAGACAAGACATTGTTTCTCAATTCCCTCCCTAAATGTTATTTCCAAGACATTGTTTCTCAATTCCCTCCCTAAATGTTATTTCCTTCATTTTCCTTCTTCTAATAGTGTTTAGAAGATTTTATTTGTATATACAAATTGTTTTTTCATTTCCATTAAAACCTTCAAGAATTATGAATCAAATAATGATTTAATAATAAATAAGAATTTCAAAACTTCATTCACCACATGTTTTTAGAGTGTATTCCATTATAATTGAAAAATAATCTTTCTATTTATTTCTTCATAAACTCTTTTTAACTAAATTTCTATTACTATATTGATTATTCATGAATCATCTAAAAATACATATACATTGAAACTACTAAGGATACATATACATTGAAACTACTAAATGATCCTTAGTTACTGATTCATAAATTCCATTCAACCAATCTTCTATTAATTATTTATAAATCATTTGTCAAAAGTATGCTCATTTTATATATACACATTTCAGATAAAGACATCTCCTCTTCATATTGTCAATATAAGATGGAACATGTTTTTCGGCCTTTTTAAATATGAAATGAAACTGTTTTTAATTGGTTAACTATAAGTCAATTTCGGATAAAAAAGCTTTTAATTAGTTGACTATAAGACTGATTAGTAAACATAGGATACAAAAGCTTTTAATTAGTTGACTATAAGGCTAATTAGTAAACATAGAAGATCGTAATTCCCAGCTAATAAGAGTGCTAACTTACTCAAATATGGTAAAAAAAAACATGGTACCTAGCCAGGAAGAGATTTTAAGCAAAGAAAAACCTCTTGTTCCATAACCTAAACTCTCATGTTTTTCTGTGGGATAAAAAACACAACAAGCAGCTTTTCGGTGCAATAAATCTTATTTGAATATGAATCTATGTTACATTATTCTCTTCACATCGCATGGTGAAGTGCCTCGATCTAAACTTCATTCTGCAAGCAATACTAACAATAATTTTATTGTATGTGTTTGCAGCTGGACACTAATAGCAGGACGAATACCAGGGCGTACTGGTCATGAGATCAAGAATTACTGGAACACTCATATGTGCAAAAGACATGTGCTCGAGGAGGGAATCGTGAATGGTGAAACCGTATGTTTTGATACCATGAAGGAGACACTCTCAAGGAAACTGGCAGTTGAAATTAAATCTCCTTCCGTAGTCAAACCAACACCTTCCATAGTAAAACCAAAAACTGTCAGAGCGCATGAAGAATCAGTTACAGATCAGCACTCTGATCAGCTCATTAAAAACCTTTTACTGACCGCCAACAGTGTCGACCTAGACACATCAAATATATCGTTAGACTTCCTTCCCCCATTACCTCCACCTGAATTTTCAACAAATTTCTGCATCGAGGATTGTGAAATTAATGGCACTATAGTTATAGTCAATCGTAGAAGGGAAAACATGAACCTCCAAAATAAGCTTCCATGAGTATTCTGTCTCTTCTGATTTTTGTTTGCTTTGTAACTTGATCCACCAGAAAGCAGATGCTGGCCAATATACATAGTTGACGAGATTATCCGCTTCTCAATGATGGCTATAAATAATTCACTGACAAGAACTTGACATGCTTCCCTGATGTGGACATATCAATGGTTGTATATTTACAGATTTTATTGAGTTTGATTGTTAATATATAGTTTTTTTTTCAAAATATATCTTCAATTCTCTTTTATATAGCTTCAATTCTAAATAAAAGGTAAGAATTTTATAATATTATGAATTAGTTGTTTATATTTCTTAACGACCTTATTATTAATTAGTGGATCTAATGGTTAAAAATATATGTTTCCTCTTAAGAGGTCACAGGTTCAAATCCAGAGGGGGTAAAGTATGTATACCTTCCCTGGACAGAGGGGGGTCCCTTGTCCCACAAACAAGGGGGTCTCATACACCAATTTAGTATGTTGGCTTGACCGTGACCTTAAAAATACATTATTATGATTATTATTATTATTAATATGATTATATACATAGAAGAAATGTATATCTAAGATATTGTTTATTAATTGTATTTTATTAATATATTTAGTATATAATATAAGAAAAGAGAAAAAAATACATATATAAAACATAATACTTTCATAAGTTCAAATTCAGAGGGGTAGGGTATGTATACCTTCATAAATTTTATATTATTATTATTATTACTTGCTATCAACCACTTAAGTGGTTGTTGCTAATATTAGACAAGGGTTGCAATGCACTTCCTCCCGAGTTAGTTGATAAATACATGTTGAACAATGAAACTTAATATAACTAAATGCAAAAGTAATGAATATTTTTTGTCAAAAGATAATAATTGAGAGTTGTTTGTTATTCAAAATATATAATAAACCTAAGCTGAAACTGTAATATTCATAAATATAGTATAAATATAATAAACATAATATAAATATAATGATGCATAATAATAAATACATAGTACAACTTTTTATATTTAGATATGGTGATTGGTGAAATTCATTGATTATGTAATTAATTCTACATATTGAAAGACGTAAAGGGAGCAATAACACTTTAATTCTATCAACCAATTAGAAATGAAAAACACAAATATTTTTATTATATCCAAATATATATATTTTCTTTTCTATGTTAAACATTACATTGTATACACAAATTTATGGTAAAAGACAAATTAATATCACTTCCATATAACATCAAAAGAAAACTCATTGCTATAGTCTCATAACAAAAACTAATAAATAGAAAACTTAATTTTTATTTTATTTTATTGTAATATGGTATCATGATAAGTAAAAGAAATAAGTCCTCTACTTAAAAATATCCACCTACCACTGCTGCGGATACCCCAAACTCTTAAAAAGAGCACTTACAAAGATCCACAATGTGTGTTTTCTGCATATTGCAGACTTTTCCAGTCCAATATCTGCAAAATTTTTTTTTAATTTTCACAAGATATTAAATAAAATATTAATATGAGATAGTATATTTTTTTAATACTCTCTTTCATAGATTTTGACAACAAACATTTCAATTATTTATGCGCAAACTAGCCAAACTGGGTAAGACTCGCTTGAAGAAATCATGTGCTTTTTAATTTATGTGCAATGTACTTAACTGTTAGAAGACTGTGTCCTCGAGAAATCATTTTGAATTTGATTACATTCAAAATTTATGTGGAAAGTACCCAACAGTCTTGAGTTCGGTTAAAATAAAATGTCGAGGTAATGGTGCTTCAAAACGTTATACACTGTCCTGAACGAGAACAAATCCTAGTGGTTTGAGAAAGACCAAGCACGAAGAACGAGTTCTAAACCAAAGGATATTTGCAACTTGCATCTGTGTAACAGGATCCCCATACCCCAACGAAAAGCCAAAGTTATTTTCTCACTGATTCGCATTGAAATGGTTGGATTAAAAAAGACATTGCGATACACGCAAAAGAAAGAAAATTTCAACGGAAGTAACCAGACAGAAGCAGAAATCTAATGGAATAAAACTGTTAAGTTCAAGAACATTTCATTTCGTCCACATTTATATCATCAGATTTTAGTGATAATTACCAAAATAGTGATAATTACCAAAACGTAAAACGTTTAGAAAAAACCTTTTTCATTTTGAACCGTTTGGCTTTCGAAGTAAAAGTGCATGGTTGGATGACATCACGCCCTGTAAGATTTCACAGTTTCCATTGAAACTATCTCAGACATGTTGTGATGCAATCCACAGTGTTTTAAACTTGAACTTCAATTTATTTTGTGTTTTATAATGTTTATCCGCTTTAAAGACGATTAGTATCCCATAAAGCTGACACTGATCGAATAAATCTATAAAGGTAAAGTTAATCGAATAAACCTACAATTAAACCTGTAATTTTAAAAGTTAAAGAAAAGATTTACCATGTATTAAGCAACATATAATTTAAATAATAATAATAATAATAATCTATTTTTAAAATCATGGTCAAGAGGAAACACATGTTCTTAACCATTAGACCCATTCAAACTGTATGTTATAATCAAATTATAGTAAATATGTTACATTATGTATTAGGAAGAAAACTAAACCAATAAAATCTAATAAAATGATTAAATTCGAAAGCCGTACCCAACACCTAGAGGGTCCTGATTTCCATTTGTTTGTCTTTCTTTATGGAAGTGCATGGTCGACTACTGGAGCCCTCCCCTCTCTCGTAGTCTATGGATCATCTTTGCGTTTGTTGTTGCTATCATTCCCTCCGAGATTACACCGTTTGCAGGGGAAATAATGTCAGATATATTGCAATGCAATCCCCAGTATTGGAATCTTGAACTTCAATTTTTTATACATCCACACATGTTTCATGGTTTCAATTTTGTAATCATCCACACATGTTGTTTCGTGGTTTATAATATTTACGTACTTAATAATCCTAAATTCTACACTTCTCCTACATTCTCTTTCTTTTTAATGTAGCAAGATGCTTTTTTTTAACTTCACCCCAAATTATAAACAATATTATAATCCAATCAACATAATTATTTTTCCTTCCACAACAATTATATATATCAATAAGCCCAATGCTACCATATCTACAAAATTAGAGATAGAGACGCTCGAATACTAAATTTCTATACTAAAGTATTACATTCAAGTTCTGTTGGAGACTAATGCCGAAATGAGTTAGGAAATTGTTAGAACATAATACTATTGTAAGCTTTGAATGGTTTTCAGATCCACACTTAGGAAATTGTTAAAGACTACCTTAAACTACTTAAACTATATTATATATTTGTATGCAATTTATCAAATTCTATATAGAGTGTGAGAGCATAGTCTCACTTGTGTGAGCCCTTGTGAACTCACTAAATTGTTGAGTTCTTCTCCAAGTTCAAGTTGGTATCAGAGCCATTCCCAGAGAAGGCGATATATGACCTTGCGACCTCTGTGAATTTGTTGGTTGTTGAACCGTGTGGAGGTTGGGTGTCTTTGAAAGGTCATTGTGAAGTAAGAGGATTAGAATCTGTTGTGAGACGCTAGGTGAGTCGTTGCTGGTGGAAGAAAGAGCTGTATGCGACCTGAGATTTGTCGTCTAAGCATGCAATTTCTGGCAACCTGCTAAAGAGAGGTGATTAGAATTTGAACGAAAATAGTTGTTTCCTATGTACAAGAGAGGAGTTGACATCGCTTGAGGTGGAGTCCGCGTGTGGGAGGAGATTGCAGTGTGTGAAGGAGAGCATTGTCGCATCGAGGAGACTGTTGTGTGAGGACATTGATGAGTGAGGAAGAAGGTGATCTTTCATGCCCTGGAAAAGCCGTTGACCCAACGACCATCCAATGAAGGAGATTTTGTGTAGAAATTGATGCTCGGAATGCACGCATTCATCCATGTCCAAGCATATGATGAGCGGTATGAATAATTTTCCTACAGATGCATTGGAGCGATTTTTTGCCTACCTGTCTGCAATTAATTGCTATCGTTGATTGATGAGACTACTACCGTCGCCCTTCCATTGTAAGTGCAGCTAAATGGAGAATTCGTTTTTTGTGTGTGGAGAGATGGGCACTAAGCTGTCATAGCGTGACCCTCTTCTTTACCCAATGGTTTGTCTATTTCCCAGCTTTAGCACTGAGGTTACACTTGGGAAATCTTGATGCGAGGCATGGTGGTGTCGTTGTCACAGCAGCAGCCACAAAAGTGAGGTGATCTGTGAACAATGCGCCTTGTTTTATTTGCTGGTACGTTCAATTGTGAACCCGTCAAGAAAGAGTGTGACTTGGTTCGCCAGGAGAAACTTACAGCGAAAGGAGATGAGCCCTACCCATTTCGATTTGCACGCGTGGCAGTTGTGAAGATCTTGTGAAGAAATTATTGAAACCATCGAAGATAGAGCGCTTGCCTGCCAAAGGAGCGGCCAGAACGAGAGACGATCGAGGCGATCTGCGAGCGGTGCACCCGACATAAAGTGTGCATCTCAAGGCCATCTCCATCTGCCATTATGTTCCATCACTAGTGTTGAAGTTCACGTGGAGCAAATGAGGAGTCGCCAAGAATAAGAAAATGAGGAGTGGCCAAGATTTCCATCGCCTTTCCTTCCATCGTATTGATGTGTGCCTAAGAGCTGGAGGAACGGGGCTCTGAGAGCTTCAAGCTTTGAATGATCCTAGGTAAATGTCATTTCAGTTCATTTCTGGTCACCTCAATTTCCGCTTGGAGGATTTGATTTGTTAGCTTTGCAAGAGTTGATATAAAGAGGCTGTTTTTGCGTTGTGTTTGGTCTTGGCATTTGTATTGGCTTCCAAGCTCAAGTTCAGGAGCGCTTAGAGAAAGGTCATAGAAGAGCCTGCCCATTTTCATTTTCTACCATGCCGCTGAAAGTGGATTCATTGTGCTAGAGGATTCGGTAAAAATATTTGGTTCACCCATTGGTATTTCCATGATTGCATCTAGTAGAAAGTGAAGCTATCATGGGTTATCAAAGGAGGCTGAAACAACTCAAGAGAGAGTTGAAATAGATGAGGAGGAAGAATCAACATGAAGAGTTATTATATTTTGCAGATCAATATGATGTGTTTCCAGTGAAAAACCTATTTTGACGAGAAGAATGTCGAGCTATATCTGAATGAAGAATTTGATGAATTATATGAAATAGTGATGCCAAATTTCCCATTCTTCTCAGGTATAAATTATAAATTATGAACGATGAAAACATTTTGTCTAATATTTTGAGTGAAAATGACATTATTGAAGTTGCAATGACTAATGAAGAAACTGACAGTAAAATAACATTTAGTGATTTGGTGAATTCAACTAAGATTGATAATGGAGATGAATGTATAACTGCTAATGAACCCTTGGGTGAGTAATTGGTCAATTTAGTTAAATATAATGATACAAATTTTCAAGTGAAGGTTGGCTTCAAATGTTACAAGAGAAGAAACTTGTAGATGTGTTGTTAAGTGGAAGAGTAACTTTCCTCGCAGATTAATTGTGTGAGCAAGATGAAACTGAGTTCAAAGATTGTAATGCAAAAAATAATGTGAATCAAGCAGAGGATAAAGAAATGGAGGAAACTCTCAACATAAACGAAAATGAAGAGAACTCAAATTATAATGATTTTGTGAAGTCCATGAATGTTTTTGTTGCTTGGTATCCTGCTTGAGTTATCTCGTTTTTATACAAAGTAGGGCTATGTATCAATTTACCTTTCATTCCATGCGTTTTTAGTTTTGATATATTGAAAATACAAAAAATGAAATGGGCATTTTGCATTGTTTGGCATTTTTGTCTTGTGAGTTTTTATCATTAGTTTAGTGCATATAGTGAAAAATTGCATTTTTTACTTCTAAATTGCAAAGTTGAATTTGAAAATTGCAGCGTTTTTAGAAGCATATCATTCATTGAAAGTTAAGGTTAGGACTTTGCATTATTTTCATATTTACTTTTCTTGCAGAGTCATAACACCATGATTTTCACTACCATACCTTTTTGAGTAATCACGGCCATAAAATCAACGCTATAATTTAAAATTTACTAGTCACGATTTTATTTTTATAGGGTGCACAAACTCGCCTAGGATTTAGTGCCTTGGAATAGGATTTTGTGAGTAAACTTCTCCAAGGAAATTAAATCAACATATGTGTCTGAGTCAAGGAGTGGACAAATCCATTGTATAATTGGTAAGATCAGGAGGCTCTGCTCACACTGAAGTTAATCATGAGTTCCCGTAAAGTTTGTTGAAGGGATATCCCCCCGATACCTTCCTAGCATCAGAGATATTTCTCGTGATCTATTCGTATCTGGGGATATTGTTAGTACCCTTGCCTCCATGAAAGGTGGTGCTTTAAAGGTTTCGGGATTTGCTACCCTGCCCATATGGTGGACCTAACTTACGACTGCTTGCTTGTGCATCGATTATACAATGGTTTATCAGTTACTTGACTTAGGTGTCTCATAGGTTACTTGCAGGAGTTATTCTATAGGTTCCCTGGGTCAAATAAGGGTTGGACAACCCACAACCTTTATGGAGGATTACCTCTTCGGGGGGATCTGATTGACTGGTTGTTAATCCTATGAGGGCCCTTATAATTGATTATGTTACCTCCAATATTTAGCAGGGAGTCTCAGGCCCCTCTTGGGTGAGACATACCTTCTTTAGGGAGGGAGACCACTCATCCACTTTACCCCATTTGCATGCATATTGGGTGTTTGACGTTTGGTGTGCTCTTTGACTACTAGTTGGCCTTAAGAGTTTATACTGAGTTCTCTTTATCATGGATAGTGGAGTTCCTTTGAATCCTTTGTTCACTGCTACCTACCCCATGATGCCTACTCCTTTCATGGGGACGAGTCCTTCCATTTTTTATAATGGTATGCAGAAC
>JASDQU010201764.1:8601-19166 GCA_032191745.1 Picea mariana | reverse complement strand
TTTGACCTTCTTCTCTCAATCTCTTACTTGGTCCCCGAGAAATGGTAAGAAAATTAGGATTTGGGAAGACTCTATCCTCGGACATCCCCCACTTGGGACTATGGAAGGAATGGAAGGGATAAGGAGATACCTCTCAAGTACCGGGAAAACTATGTTATCAGACATTTCCAATTGGACTATGGATGACAAACAGCTGTGGGCGGGATGGGAATTACCAGACTATCCGTCTCATTTATTAAATGAACAGTCATTGCTTTTCCATTGTTTGCAGGGGAAATCTCCTATAGATAATCATCTGAAGGATGCCAAGGGTTGGGGATCCAAATCTGGGCTTTATTTAGTAGCTGAAGGGTACAAACTCATCAAGGCTATTCCCCATGTGCCCTCTTCTCCTGTGGTCTGGAAGTTTGTCTGGTCTTTTAAATCCCTGCCCAAAGTTGATCATTTTGCTTGGTTATTGGCTCACAATAGTGCTCTTACAACCGAATTTCTTCGCCGGAAAGGCTGGGAAGGCCCCTCCCGTTGTCCTCTCTGTTTGGCTGATGAAGAGACGACCTCCCATCTCTTTATCTTCTGCCCCTTCGCCCAAGAAGTCTGGGCCCTTATGACCTCCCCTTGGTCAACTTCTTTGTAGTATGAAGATGTCTCCTCTCTTTTCAGTAATTGGGCCCTTACCTCCCCTGTTTCCTCTCATTCGAAGGACTTTTTAGGATTCTCATGGCTGATTCTGCCAAAATTTATCTGCTGGAAACTTTGGCTTGAACGAAATAATAGGATCTTTCATGGTGTCTGCTCTAGCCCCCCTCAGGTAGAGGTCAAAATTAAAGCTTTGATGGGTGACTTTCTTCGGTCTCAGCCTTCTAAATTCATTTGTTCCCCTCTCAATTCCTTGGAAGAATCTTGGTTCCTCCCCTTGAACCCAGGTAAACTCTCCGCTTCAGGTCAGGCCCCCAAGTTGTAGGCTTGGGAAATTAGGAAGAATAGCATTGAGTTCCTGATCTGGAAAAAAAAATTAGGAAGACACCTGCTGTTTTTTGATGGTGCTTCAAAAGGGAATCCAGGGAAGGCAGGAGGAGGAGGGGGGCTTTTTGATCCCGGAGGAAATTTGATTCTGAAGTTTTCCTGGGGCTTAGGAATGGAAACCAATAATGTGGCGAAGGCTCTTGCGTTATGGAAAGGACTGAACCAAGCCTCGCAAATGGGTATCACTGATCTAACGGTTGTGGGGGATTCTAGATTGATCATTCAAGCAGTCATCTCTCGTAATCTTCCGTCCTCATGTCATCTGAAGCAAATGTTGAAACACATTCTAGCTCTGCTGCCAAAGTTTTGTGACATTGGGTTTTATCATGTTCTTCATACTCATAATGGAATAGCGGATCAAGCAGCTATTGAAGTTGTCTCCCTAAGCAAGGGATCTCTTAAAATCAATAATGCTCTTAGTCTTTGTCTTTTACCCTAGGCGCATTGCCTCAAATGGTCTCAGGAGCGATCTGAGCTCTCTTGGGGGAGTTCTGAACGGGGAACGGAGACTTCTCAGGCGAAATCTGTTAATTCATTTTCATAGGACGCTGTGCATGGGATCGAGCGGATATATGGCACCCACTGAAGGCTCAGGTACCTCCTCTTCGGACCCATGGGCAGGAATGGAGGATGAGATTTTAGCTATTCGTAGAAAGGTTCGCCGCCTTGGCCAAATTCTCCAGCAGTTAGATGAGCTTGAGGGCAATCATCTGGATGAGATTGAGACTAGGATGTCTGAGAAAATAGACAATCTGCAATCCAGGACTCACAAGGTGGAGACTGAGGCGCGTAAGCTATCTGAAGGGCAGCATAGGCTCCAGGGAGATCAGCTGACAACATCCAAGAAGAAAGAAGGGGACTGCTGTTGTTAATTACAATTAATCGAGCTCTGGATTCTACAGTTCAACTTCTGTTTGGTGTTATTTTTAGCTCAAGACTGTATAAGCCTGATTTTGTCTCTACAGGCTGTTAGTTTTTTGGGTTTAGGAAAGATCTGGTTAAGTTTCAGGCTTTTAAGATGTAAACTTCATGTGGCTCAGCCACTGTTTTTTATTATATAAAAAAAAAAAAAAAAAAACAAGATACAAAATTATACACTGGATAGAGTGGCTACCTGGCAATGGTACTGCTATTGAAATAGGCAAAGATGATATCCTTGAATTGGTCAATAAATCCCTTCTCTCTCCTAGACTGCTGGATCGCTTACATAACTTAGGCATACACTATATTTTTCATTTAAAAGCACCGCTTAGCAGCAGATCACTTGGCGAATCCTGGGTCACTAGCTCCACGTTGAATCTAGACAGAGAACTCTCGGTTGAATGGAACAACTACACACATCATCTAAAAGAAGCTGGCATCCACCTACAGGAGCGACTAGACACTCTAATCTGGACAGGAGGCGATAAATCGGGAGTCATATCAGTCCGAAATATCTACAAAGCAATGACAGAGGAGATCTGGCCCATCCGAGAACATACCTGGCACACACGCATGTGGAAGTGGAATTGTCCACTGAAACTAAAACTCTTTACTTGGCTATTGACAGAGAATAAAATCTTGGTCTGGGATATCCTTCAGAGCAGGGGTTGGTCAGGCCCAAACCGCTGCATTCTGTGTAAGGAGGAGAGTGAAACCTCACTTCACCTCTTTGTGAGATGCAATTTTACCCGACAAGTCTGGCTTCACGTCACAACGTCACTAAAACTAACTGAACAGTGGCTTGGACCTTCGACATACTCCTGCTTCAACTCTTGGTACTCAAAACACCAGCTCTACCACTCGCTGCCAGCCACGGTCTATTGGAAAGTTTGGTTGACAAGGAATGCTGCCATATTTGATGATAAACCCCCCTCGGTTATTTTGGTGACAAGCTTCATACTTTCTGCAGTCAACCACCCTTCCCCCCCCAACTTTGCCCAGAAAGTCCGCAGATCTTCTACAACTCTCCCCTTTCATAAAGCTATCGCCTGGTTCGACAGAGCAACTCAATTAGGTGGATCACTTTGTGGGGCAGGAGGCCACATTCATATCAACTCTCATACCTCCTATAGATGGTCTCTCAACGGAGGACAAGGAACCAACACCAAAGCCAAACTTTTGGGGGCTCGGGCTTCCCTAATTCTGGATCAGAGGTTGAACATCGATGACTTGCTTCTTCTTGGAGATTCCAAAGTCATTATCGACTGGATAAATGAAAAGGCTGACCTTCGATCAACAGCTCTGGAATGCTGGAAAGAGAGAACCATCGAAGCCAAAAGTTTCTTCAAGAGCCTCTCTGCCTCTCACATCTACAGAGAAGAAAATGCCATTGCAGATCAACTATCAAAACTAGCACTTTCCCGGCCTCTCGGCCTCATAACTATCGCCCGATGGGAGGACGGTAACGAAGGCCCCCCAATCCTGCTTAAAATCTGATGCAACAGTCTCTAGGACACCGAATCCACCATTGGCATTGTGTCTCTGTTCTGTATCAGTTTTTGTGCTACTCGGCAATCATGTATTAGATATCAACAGGCAGTCCACTCTAAAACAACATGACAGGTAGCAAGCTGCCCACAGTACACCAGCCGGAGTCACCTTTGAACAGAGTTCATGGCCGATAAAATTGTAAACTTTGACAATCTGCGTGATGCATCCTTTTTCATTGTATTTTCTTGACACCTGCGTGCAACATACATCACTACACAGGCCCCCTGTAGCAGTCAATTGATTGTTGTTTTTGTAAAACATTATATCCTTTTGAATATAACAGTGCAACTTTCCTGTGGAAAAAAAGATACAAAATTATACTCAATCAAATACTTATGAGGAACGATGTGAATTGTGCTTATGAGGAACTAAGAGAATTGTGAGCTCTCTTAACATATGAGGTTCATAAAAACCTAGTAATACATCATAGAAAACATGTACTTTGTCAATAGAATCTAAAGTCGACGTGAAAGAGATTCAAAATCATTTTTTCTCAAAAAAAATACAAAATGCACGTATCTTTATATTTTTATTTGAATTGTATAATAATAAAATAAACTATGGATGGGCCTTTTTTTCCGCATGAAATACATATCTTGAGGAAATCTATTAAGTATTTTTCCTCATTCCAAGGATGGTACCTAGGGTAAACTGGATTATGCAAAAGCTTGAGGCTTTGTCAATATAGGGCTCAAGAACCTTACAACAATATACTCATTAAGAGTTCAACATTTCACTTGTGGGAATTGAACTTGGGTGTTGAGGATAACAATCATTCCTCCTAGTCATCCAAGCTCCAATTGAGAAACCATGGATGGGGCTAGACATTCTTATATAAAATTATGTATCAACTTCCTTCACAAGAGCTTATTGAGAAGGAGAGTAACTATATTAAAAACAACACAATTAAACATTATTGAAATTCATTTTCTCCCTTTATTATGCCCATTTTCATTTTTTCTTTTTCTTTTAAGGGTGGTTTGTAATTTAATTTATTTTCTAAGGAAAAACTTGTAAGGAAAGTTTTCAACACTTCTCCACATTTCACGAATGATACTCAATATAAGCATATCAACGCTAATTATGATGCCTAACCCGATATGAACATCGAGTGAGACATGCAATAAGGCAACTAGCTCGAACAATCGACCCTGCAACCTCTTGTATGAAGCTCAAATTACTCAACCACTCTAGCTAACCCATGGGTTGGTTTGCAACTTGTTTATTTTCGTAAGCATTTAAATTTAGGCAATGCGTTATAGTTTCTTCCCAAAAAAACCAACATTGTATTTAAAAAGATATAAGACAAATAAAGTGTAGACTAAGTATTAATTTGGAAAGAAATCCAACCACACAGATATATCAAATCAAGTAAGCAAGCACAACCTTTCCCTCTTAAAAATATGTTAGATAGAGAATTTTCCCTAAGGTAATAAGAGATACTAAGTTCAAATCTCTCTCTTACATGTGCATAGCTATCAAATTCAATTTAGACATTAAGTAAGGTGGTGGGTTACCCCTAAAATAGATACGTCCTTCCATTCCACTACTCTTTTAAACCCTTATAATTGAGTTGTTGGGTGATGACTTAGTTAATAAGTCATAGCAAGGCCCTTGCACATTGCATAAGTAACAAAAAGGCTCTACCATGTATGAAGAAGGAGTTCATTAAGTCTAGGATTCATATAATTGGTGTAATTCCATCTTAAATTTGGATCTATTAAACATCGAGAATGATAAAAAAACATTCAAGATGTAAAATATGTGATGCTTAAAAGAGCACGAGTTAAAGATGGATCTACAATGGTATGTGTGTATTTTCTTAACAAATAACTTCACATAKTTTCCCCTCTTCCCTGGATTCCTMAATGGAGGATGGCATTAACTGCAAGTTKCTCATGCACAACTAATAACCCCAAAGGACTCAACTAGAATGGATCCCACAACCTCCCTTTGGAACTACACATGTGGCAATAAGRATGAACCAACCGAACTATCCCTTCGGGCTATTTAAGCATGGATGTTAGACATTTACTATTGGGTTGTAGAATGCACTAATATATGTATGTATGTATAKATCTAATATTGGGTTGTAGAATGCATTTTGCTTCTCTTGGTGTAATTAGAGTCTACATAAAGACTTCCATGGAATGGATATCTCTTTAACGTTGTGGGTAGTTGTACCACACTAATACAAATTTTAAGTTTATAACTCACTATTGAACCATTAAAAGTGTTTACACATGTWAATTCTTTTTAAAAAGTTTAAAATTTTTGCTAATGAATTATAAGTTATAATTCTTTGGGAAGAGATCTTACTATCTTGTTCAACTAACAATGTTATAACATATATGTCATTGATCAAAGTCTTGGTTGGGAATATTTACAAATATAAGATTAAGTTGTGAATGTCGTTGTGATTTAGCCTAACATTTATCATTACTTTTTAGGTTTATCTCAAGAGTTATGTCTTCTAATATCACCAGGGACTTGATTTGTTGGTCAAGCAAGGTGGTAATTTTAGGCTTTATCCCAAGTTCAATTTTCGCAAGAATAATGACATCTTTATTCCCTTCATTAAGGGGAAGTCATTGTGGGCAATGCAAACAAGTTCTGCATTATGTTGGATAGAATCTTAACCTCTAATGCCATTACCTAACCATTGGAATAATTTTTAGTGATGTCTAATACATAGATTGAATCAACATATCAATATTAATAAGACTTTTAACACTTTAAAACAAAATATCATGGATGCATCTATATTGGTTCAACCACAATGGGACAAAGTCTTCCATCTTCACATGGACACCTCAAATGTCGCCAGCAATGTCATCCTCTCCCAACCACACGATAATCAGATAGATAATTTGCTATAATTTTCCAGTTAAAAACTAGCCTCCACTAAAAGGAACTACAAGACCTGCACTAAATACAAATCTCTTGTGATGGTCCATGTTGTACACAATTTTTTCCACTTAAAACTTTTTGTTTTCTCAAAAACTATTCCACTTCTACATCAACCATCAAACCCATAATTACATTTCCAACAAGCCTTTGCTACGAGGATGAGTAAGCATATTGTAGTTAGCATGATAATAAAATCATAAACTAAATTGTGTCTTATACATAGAGTGTAGACATTGCATATGCCTTGTAATACCTTGATTTTTACCCCTGAATAGATTATGCATGTATATGTTAATGATAACTTGGATAGAAGCCTATACATGTGTGGTTTTATGTTTGCAGTATGATATACATTAACTAATCACTAGGAAGGTACCCATTCCCATGTTGTAGTTTCGTTTTATATGCAAGTTCATTACAATTATAATATTCAAACCACTAAAAGGTTGCAAGAGAGTATAAAAGGGGCTATGAGTCCATAAGAGATGAGGAAATGGAGCTACAAGGGCTAACAAATAAATAATAATATTTTAATGTTACCCACTTTTTATCCTAAGATAAATAATGATAATTTATTGCTACCCACATTTTATCCTAAGTTCTCCAACCTTTTCCTATGTTAAATAATTTTTGACAACATTGGGAGTTAGTTGTCCAAATGAAGATACATGGGCTTCTTAGGAAGGCATGTGGTTTAAATGCATGCATGAAATATATACTCCTTGATTTTCACCATGCAAGGTTCTCGGTTCATTTTTTCACTCTTGTTCTACATGTACTATCGTATTCTTGTGCATTCTCCGTTTAGAGTTGTTGTCATACATATGTGAAAACCATGACCAAAATTACCTATGAATGTTGTGGAAAAGATAAGTCATTGGTAGCAATTATATCTGTACTTTCTAGTAGAAGAGATTCCATTCCTTGCACTAGGGCATTGGAGGGAAAGAGGATTGCTCTAGAGACTACATTGTAGAGAATGAAACCTGATGGCGACGACGCTCCTACAACATACCCTGCAGGGTCTCTGCGCCTGACCTCCCGGTCTTCAAGGATCGTTCAAAATTCACCTTTGAGCCGAAGCGGCTCCTTGGACTCCCAATGGAATCTCTGTGAAAACCCGATCCACAGGTCCTTTCTTCACCCACACAGCCTTCTACACATGACCACACTTTTTCCCTGATCTTAATTTCAGGTTTCGGGGTTTTGCATTCCCCGACGTTAAGAGTTCCAGCACTCTCGAATCCATGATCTCCAATGAGCTCTCTTTCGGCCTTAGCCCCTCTTGGCTAGACTCTCTAGTCCATGTGACTAGTTCTCATAAGACCGCAACCTTATATTCCTTCCGTCGAGGTTTTGGGCTTCAAAATCCCGATGAGCTCTTTTTCCTGCTAGCCCTCCAAGCTAAGCTCATGGTCCACGTGACCTCTGTCTCACAAGACCGCAGCCTTGTCTCCCATCGGGGTTTCAGACTTTCCAATGTCCAAATGCATATGTCCTCAGGATTCACGATCTCTCAAATCTCGACGCGCTCTTCACGCGTTAGCCCTCTTGGCTAGACTCTGGCCCATATGACCGTTATCCCCGTGACCTCAGTCTTATCCCTCGTCGGGGTTTTGAGCTTTTCAATGCCATAGTGCATTGGTTCACGGGATTCCCGATTCCTCGAATCCTGACTCTCTGCTATGCTGACAGCTGGCCCCTTTAAATGACACTTTCCACTTCTCTGATATGCTGACAGTTGGTTCCCACAATGGCGCTTTCCCCTTGTCAGAGTTTTGGGCTTTCTAATGCCGAAACCCACATGTCCCTTGGACTTGCGATCCTCCGATTCCCGATACTCTTTGGCCTTAGCCCTTCCTAGCTATGCCCTGGTCCACATGACCACCTTTCATATGACCACGGCCATATACTCATGTCGGGGTTTCGGGCTTTCCAATGCCGAAACGCGTATGTCCACGAGACTCGCGAAATGACGATCCCCGATTTGCCGATGGACGACCTCCTGTCGGGCCTTTCCCCGATGGCTCTGATTTCTTCCATGCGTCCTCTCCAGATGGACGGTTCAGATCACCTCTCGAGATTTCGAGACTTTTGATGTCCCGATTCTTTCGACCTCAAGAACTCCGATTTCCCGATAGCCAATATACTGAATCTCTGCGGATTTTTGACACCTGTCTCCCCAAACAGACGGCTCAGATTTGTGTCAGGGTTTTCAAAGTGGACTTACCCGATCTCCTGTCCACAAGAATGCCGATATCTCGACTCTCGATGCTTCGATCTCCGCCACGTGTCTCCACTAAGGGATGGTCCAGATCTCTCTAGTATTTCAAGACTTGAAGTGTCTCGATTTTGTCCACCTCGAGAATCTCGATTTCCCGATGACTTCTATCCCGATGGCTACGCCTCTCGTCAGGATTTCTCCTCTGCTGTTCATGAAGGCTTAAACCCCTCGCAATTCTCTGCAGATCCGACAGCTGTTGGGTCTCCGAATCAAGATCCAACGGTCCAGATCCGTTCTTCCTGTGCGCTTACTCCAGAGGCTAAAATCTACGCGCCTTCACCCGATCCAACGGCTGACGGGTTCTTCACTCTAGATCCGACGACTGTTGTTTCTCCTCCTGAGCTTCTGTGCACTTTCTTCCTACACTTGGAAGAATTTCACGTTCTCAAAGGTCTCGACCTTTGTCTTCCTTCTCCTCTACGAACTCCATGACTGTGAGTTCCGCTACACACGTAGAAACGCTATCCCTCCTGAGGTTCTCAAACACTCAGACCCCTAGGGGATTTTGTCTTTCTTTCTTCTCCTCCCACAAATGGAGAATATAATGCCCTCCTGGCAGTGTCTCTACTCAAGCAACCTGATTGCTGAGTCTTTCAGGGTGTTCAGCAACCCTGTGAAGATCCCTCAGTGTATTCTTCCTGTGAATTCCAGAACTCAAAGAGTTATCTTCTCTTCCCTGTGCCTGTCTGCACAATATCTCAATGCCCTCCTGGCAAAGTGTCCTCTCAAAACTTCCAACGGTTCTGTCCTCCTGTGCACCTATGCACCCGCTCAATGCCCACCTGACATAGCTCTTAGAATCTTCAGTGATTTTGTCTCTTCTTCCTGAACTCACAGCAGAGTTCTTTCTTTGTGCACTCCTTGCACTGGCTCAATGCCCCTCTGGCAGAGCTTTACAGAATCCTTAGTGATTCTGGTTTCTGGCTGAACTCACAACAAATTTCCTCCAACTGCACCTTGTGCCTGTGCTCAATGCCCACTTGGTAGAGCTTCACAGAATCCACAACATAATTCTGTCTGCAACTGTGTCTCTCATACACAGCCTTGCCTCCAAGGTATTCAACAACCTTGAGGTCTTACTCTGAATTGTTGACTTCAGTTATTGTGCCGCAAAACGTCTTTGTCTAAACCTGCAGTGTTCAGAAGTGCATCCTCTGTGCACGCCTATCAGAACCCACAACGTTCTGTCACACCCTCCTGGTGTGAAGCCTCAAAGACCTTCAACTCTGGAAATCAAGAACTCCTGCAAATGGACACCTACAACATACATCTACAGCATAAAACAACACTCATAGACATTCACTCAACACAAAATTCATGCAGGAAAATTGCTTCTGTTTATATTAAAAATGGAAAATGCTTGTAATTACAAGGTGTTCTCAAGCTCTCTATAGCTCTTCTCTTCTCAACTTCTCCCCCTTCTTACCAAATGAGATATTCTAAAATCTCTTTTACCTGAGGGGACTCTTCGAGCGCTTCCCTCCAACCTACCTACCCTATTCAATTACATTGAATGGGATGTCTAGTCCAGAATCAGATCTAGATCTCAGCCATACAAACATTTAAGGCTGATATTATCTACAACCTGCACAAAGGCACGACTTTCCAGCTCAACAGCTTAAACATTAAAGTTACATTGAATTCAGATTTAAATGAGGTTGCGCCTCTCTCTTAGCGTGCGATTTGAATTCGCGGACGTGGTTGGCTGGCTGGCTGGCTGACGTGGAGAGATGCTCCTGCATCAAAATCCTCAGCTGCAAAATCATGAGCTCCTACTCATGAGCTTCCCATCTCTCAGCTTTGGAAATCCTCCTGGATCCCAAACAAATATCTGGAGCTTCCCATCTGCTCCATTCTGCTGCTGCTGCTGCTTCTG
>JASDQU010201763.1:2024-19087 GCA_032191745.1 Picea mariana | reverse complement strand
TTACTTCCATGATCTTAGCTTCCATTGAATCCATGTTAGTATCCAACTTAGCTTCTATTGAATCCATCAACTTAGCTTCCATTGAATGCATCTTAGTATCCAACTTAGCTTCCATTGAATCCATCTTAGCTTCCATTGAATCCATCTTATTTTGTAGTTCATTTATGTCCCTATGTATTTCTTCACCTTCATCAAGAGTCCAAGTAGGATTTTCTGGGGGCTTATTTGGTGTAGAAGTTCCATTTTTGGGTGGCATGTTGGCCAAGTATCACTTTTGAACCTTGATTTTGAGGTGGTTCTACTAGACAATATTTCTTCTGCTGTATCTCCCAATTTTTGGCCCTTCTGGGTATGAAACTTTATCTTATGTATTTCTCTGATATTTCTTCTCTGCAATGCCACAGTTCTGATCAAAATTGGATGTGCCAAGTGGAATTTAGAGTAACTTCCCCACAACTTGCCGATTTTTGGCCTTTCCAGGAGATCTCACTTGTATAGTGTGCCCCACACAAAATAATTGATATAAAATTCTAAAAATCGTACCCAAAATACTACAAACTGTCCAAAATCCAATGCAACTAGTCCCACACAATTTGGATACTCTAGGAAGAAGTTATGATTGTTTTACCTGTAACAATTTCTTGAGACTAGTCAATAGGGCTAGTCAGATACCCTATCTTACACAGTGTGTATCTACAAATTTGAGATGACCCAGAAGCTGAACTTTTTACCACATATACACTACTAATTTCTGTAAATTTCCTCTAGATTTCATGGTATGAAACGTTACATAAACGTTTTTATGGCTAAAATTCCGCAATGACTCCTTTCATGATGATTCCAGAACCCTATATTGTATAGGCTGTATATTCGAAATTATAAGGCCTCAGGAGCTGAATTTTTAAACCAACGTACCATGATCCGTCTTCTAAATACCCTCCAAGACGTTCCTTCTGAAATGTTGTAGAAAAAAAGTTATAGTGAAAATTCCATGGTGTCTCAGATGTAGCACCGAAACCCCAAGACCTTGAGCTTTGATACCATATGTTAAGAACAAAACATCAATATAGCATATAAAAACCTCAGGAAAAGTACTCAACGCCTTGAAAAAGAGACAATTTCAGATAATAATCCTCTTCGATGGGGAAACATCCTTTTACCCCACTTAAATGTTCAAGTACAAGATGATTCAAAATGAAAATGTCTCCTTGGTATATATAGGAGACTAGGAGGTATAATTACAAATAATGGCCTAAAGCCGACATAATTAAAATAAAATTACTAATCTAAATTACAACTAATGGCCTAAATACGGCATAAATAAAATAGCATTACTAATCTAATATGCCCCAATTAAGGGGTAATGAGCCAATATTAGGGCTTAACAACATGAGAGGAATAATTTTGTAGTTGCAAATATTTCCTCAATACAAGAAACCATGTTTCAACATCTTCCTCCTTTTGGTGTTCTCCATCAAACGTAGGATGCTTAATCCTGTTCATTTATCCCTTCAGTTCATCCACTCTAGATCTCTTGTTCTTTCTGGTAGGATATGGGCTTGAACTACTGTGTGCCTCATTATTGGGATACTTCGGGGAGTGGTGACGATGCCTGCTAACGCTTCTTGATATTATTTTCTTCTAAGGGGTCTTGTGACTCCCTGATTTTCTTGAGTCAGTCTCCTTATCCAACTTCTTTTCGATTCTTTCCAAACTCTTCATCAACTTTAAGTTGAATTATCCCTATCAATCCTTGGCTTTTAGGATCTTTCTATTATCTTCTCGGTTAGTATGGGCATCTTTCTATAATCGCTCAATGATTTTCATCATATTCCCTTCCTTATCTATCTCTTCTCCGTGTCCATTGGAGTTTGATCCTTCAAATCCCAAGTGGACGTCCATTCCTTTTACTTAATTCTCTGAACTGTAAGCGTTCTGTGCCTCCTCCATTTCTCTACACTCAGTGGAAATTCAGTTCAGTTACGACACTCATTAAACTCTGCAAACACAACATGCAGTCAACCAAAATTTGTCAGGCCAACATTCCTTAACAAATCCCATAGAATTCATAAACCAAATCTATTTTAAGAAACATTCAAATTTCATGAATTTTATGAGCTTTGCTCGGCTCTGTAACAATTTCAGGCCTCATCCCTTTTCTCTTAGGCACAATCCTTGCGACCACGAGTTGTGACCAAGCGCTAGATTGATATGCGCTTAATTAGGACTTCAGGTTCCAAAGTCTTCATAATACATCACAACAGACTCTCAAATTTTCGAATTAATGAACTTGTGAAGTAGGGTGGATCAATGGTCCACGGCTACCCATCATCCAATGGTTGACACTCACTGTGGAACTTATGTCATCGAAGCTTTGGGACTTTGGAGCTTCTGGCTTCTCTATCCTATGAGCCCACATAGTACAACTGTCACCAACTAAGGCGATGGAACGTGGTACACCTAGGAAGGTCCACGTCACCCTAGGCGACGTCATCCAACCCCACCATGTCTACCCTTTCACTTTGAAACTTCAGGTTTCAAAAATTTGTGCATCAACACTTTCCCCTTATCCCAATTTCCATATTTATGGAATCTCCCTAGATACTCAATGGTCCTTATCTGTCCTACAACCAATAGTTGAGATCCACTTCATGATTCCTTACTTTGGAAGTGTTCACCTCTCTTCACTTCCAATCTTTTGATTTTACGAATTTCAAATGGTTCTCGTGACTAAACCGTGCATGACTTATCAAGATCTAATGGTCAAGATCTCCCCTCAGATCTATGGTGTAGATCTCTTCCGGGACCTCGGAGCTTCGGACTTCAGAATTTTATGCCTCAGCGCACCCCGATTCTCCCAATTCTCAAACTTCAATAGGCTTCCAGGATAACCATCCTGAACCTTCTCCAGATATGACGACCATAAAAGGGTTTCCCTTCCTTCTGAACAAATACCATGACCCACATTAATCTGCATCCCAATACCACTTCTATCATGGTTTTATGATACGTCTACTCCTCCTGAGCTTCATAACATGACCAAGGTAAATTATTGGAACTCAGGAAGGTTTTGAGGTCCAAAATTGGTCCCTCCAGACACAATTTACACTCGAAACCTTGGGTTCAATGACCACTTATTCCGTCCATGCAGGCTCAACGTTGAAACCTTGTCTCTAATACCAATTTTGTAACATCCCCAACCACCAGCAGGCCAAGCAATGCTACCACTCTGACACATTACTTAGCTCTGATATCAATTTGTAACATTCTCGACCACCAACAGGTCGGGCAATGCTACCACGCGGAAATACCTACATACATAGATATATCTAAAATTCATTTTAATCAAAATAAAACACATAACACAACATTATTTCTACCATATAGATTCAATTGTAATAGACAATAATTCATATACGCAACAAATACATAATAACATTCAATCATCATAGACATGTATAACATAAAAATTAAGCACATTAATAATAGTTATCTTTTCAACTAGAGTAACACCACCAACTATGTTTAGACCCTCCATGAACCTCCCATCCTTAGACAATGCTTCTCAGCATGCTCAGCAGTGGGTCACCCCCGAGCTAGGACCAAGCTCCACCCAGGGCAAGGGAATCCTAGACTAGGCTAGGTTACAGGAAAACTCCACAGTGAAACCGAAAGGATTCTCCCCAGGATCCTACTTATGCCCACTACTCACGAAATCTCAATCCCCACATGCATGTTCCACCCAGGAGTATAAACCTTCATTGTCACCCAGTCCATCGACTGCTTCACCTCCCTCTCAGGGTCTTGGCAACATGTCGGATCAAGAATTCTTAGAGCTCTGTAGTTGGTGCTGGACTCTCTCTGGGAGAAAACCACTTGCCAGCAAACTCTCTCACCTAGAGATAGACACTCACAGGTCTGACAACCTGCCTCTTATACCATGGGCCCGACAACCCACTTCTTCAGCCACTTTAGACTCAATTCCAACATAGTGAGGACAACAACAAGGCTCAGTAGGGAACATATGACAAAAACAAGCCACACTTAGTCCAGGAGTTGTGTGGCCACAACAACCAACTAGAAAATGGGTATGGACAACCAAAATGGTAATAGTTAGAAGCTAAGATTCAACACGCTCAAGCAACTACCCAGGTGCATCGGGTTCCACAGAAGACATAGGACGACCCACAGATTATGGGTTTCAAATATTTGTGATGGTATGTTGAGGTCGATGATGGAGGTTTTTGATTCAAACGAAGGATGACATAATACTGGAGTGAACCCCCAACATGGTTGACTTCTGCATCTTTAACTGTGTGCGCCCAGGTCGACACTTGTCTTCTTGGAGCTGCATGCATTTCCTTTTTCACATGTTGCCTCTCCCAGGACTTAGGATAAAAACATGTCTTTTACACACCTTTGGAATAATAATAAATTATTATTCTCAAGGATTTAAGCCCCTAAGCTTAGCCCCTGTTTCCAACCTTTCAACCCCCTTTCCCTTACCCACCTTGTGTAAGCTTAGTCCCCCATCACTCTTTCTAGCAATGTTTATATTTTTATTAATGATATACATATTTACACATACAAATTCAAGCTCATTGGCATTGGCATCTGGCTCACCAACCTAATAAACACATAAGTCTCTCAGCATGTAACCACTTGGCTCACCAACCTATAAAAAAATTACAATTTAGTAGGGGCTCAACCTTGGGGTATTGCAATTTGTAATGTTGTGACTTGGTCCTACACCTGCTGGAGAAATTCTTCTTGTTTTCATGATGCTTTCTCAATTGCTTCATCTACGAAATCCTTCATTTTATATTATATTCTATCGATGTCATCATCTGTAAGAGTATAGTTAGTTGGTACTTTTTGGGCTTTCGTCTTCTTGCATGCAACCGTTCTTGGCCCCATACTCTTTTCTTTCCTTTTCTCTCCAACTATTGGGTCTATTTTTTGCACGACTTTTTCATCTCCACCCTATTCACTATCCTATATATTAGCATGTTCATTTGCATCATTGTTATGGTGCTCTAACTCTGTTATGTCTGTGAGAACCTTTCAATTTGGATCCCAATCTTGAATGATCAGGTGGATATATTCTTCTATGATGTTATATTTTTTCTGGAGCCATTCGTCTCTCGGCTCCTTCTTAGCTTGTATATAGATATAATGTCAGTGTTCCCTAAATACGTCTACTAATTTTGGTGAAATGTGTGGTGTATTCCCGATGTAGTGTCAGATCCTTTCACCATATATAAACAACTCAATGTTAGTGTTAATTTTTCTTCTTTTCTTAGACATGTACCATAATTTATAGTAATTATCTGCTAAGCATAGACTACCTCTAAGTCCCAATAATTGTGCATCCTCCATCTCTTCCCATGCTATGAACACAATCATAATTATCAGCCATGGATAATGAAATCCCATGACTCTATCATGTGATTCTAAACATTTGATGAGGATTTGGTTCAATATTTAAGGATCCCAACTCATCGATACCCCTTCGACGCACTTTTTCTCCGTGACTATCATTCCCATTGGCACTTGGTATTTTCTACATTTCTTCAGTAAATTACATGCCAATGCATGCGTTGAAATCCTTATTGTTGGATTGCATATGATTGGCACAACTAACTCACGCACACCTCTACCTATGTGAAAATTTCCCCTCATTTCTTCTGACAGAGTCCAACTAGTTTTCTTGTCTGCAAATAATAAGTTTGGATCTTGTCCCTATGATGGTAAGCCTATGATTCTTGCAATAAAGTCTGTATCTATATATAATTCCTTGTCCAACGAAAAATATATGCTATGCACAAAGGTTAAGAGGAACTTAACATATGGATTCACCTTGTTGCTTCTTTCAAAATGTGGGATGTGGAACAAGTTTCATATGTCTTCTTTCTCTAGTCCTATAGCCCATACCTTTGGCATATGTATGCTATGGTTCATTATTGGATATGTCCTTAGTTCCAAGTAATGATGCGGCTCAATTTTATGGATCTTTTCCATGTATGTGATATCATGGTCCAAATATTTGAATTGTGACACCCTTCATAACATTTCTTCATCCACGATGACTCCATATGGGATGTCGGGCATCACCAATTTGTAGTAGGGATTCTTCTATAATTTCATTGGTGGGGAATCATCCTTCCTTGGTGAAATATAGTCTCGAGGAAACCTCAACTCCAACAACGATGCTCCTAGAGTCTCCTCAACCTCTGGTTCTATTGTTTGTACTCTTGTTTTGACTTTCTTGGGTACAAGCGTTGTTTCTTTTGGTGGTGCCATTTCTGTAAACTGGTTACCAACAACAATATGCTTCAGCTCTAGGGTTTTTCTCAGCTCTGTAATGTGTTTCATGACTCTCTGTTATTCACATGGAAATCTATGTGAAAATAAACAATGCTTGTTAACCCTTCACAACTTTTATGCCCCTTTGCCAGTTGTCCATGTCCCTTTGTGCATGAATTAATTTTAGAATCCACCAGTGGTGAAATGAATGCTTGAGTTAATGTTTCTTTATTTCCACATCTTATTTTGAATATGTGCCTTGTATTGCCATCTATCACAATCCCCAAAATATTTATCCATTTATTGCTATGGGTCACTTTATGAATTTTCATTAATGATCTTCAACCTTCATGTCCTCCCTTTAATGCCTTTAATGATCATGAAGGTCCTGTTCTGCATGTTTCTTATGTGTGTACCTAATTGTTTCTGCATTGTTTCTTTTATCTGTGAAACCCTCATTCTTTTGTGTAGGTCCTGTCATTTTATCTCCCCTACTTATTACTTTTCTACCTTTGGTTTTCTTTTCTTTTTTTCTAGTTTTTTTTCCCTTTTCCTTTTTCTATTTTTTATTACTTTTTCTTTTTCTTTTCCCTACTATAATACACTACTATAATAAAAAGGTTCTCTCATAGGTCAGACTAGTGTGTGGTAGTTCAACTATCTCGATAAAGTTTCAGTTGACTACCATTCACCATTCCTCTCAAGACTTCTCCATTCAACATTTCCAACTACACAACACCTGCCTCCGTCACATGCTTAATCACATATGGTCCTAACCTGTGCATTCAGAACTTCCCTGGATGTTGCATAAACTTACTATCGAATAGTAATACTAGGTCCCCCACTTGAAACTTTCTTTGTTTGATATTTCTATCATGCCATGCCTTTTATCTTTCCTTCTGAACTTGATGATGGAACTCTATGACAAATCTATCTTACTTAAGTTGTACCAATTGTGACAATCTCTCGTCTACTACGCTAGAGTCTGAAAGATTAATAATCATTGAAATGCTCTATTGGAATTACTTCTTCTTTCCCATAGAGAAACATAAAAGGTGTCTATCCTGTCATCTTTTTACTTGTAGTCCTATATGGCCATAACACTACAGGAACCTATAAGTCCCAATCATCTCTCCCTACATTGTAGATATTTGTCAGAGAATTCTATATAATTGTATTAAAATATTCTACTGTCCCATTGGCATGAGGGTGATATGACATAATATTCTGATGATGAATTTGAAATTCCTTCGCCAGTGTTGTAATCGTCCTATTCAGGAAGTGTGTTCCTTGATCACTGAGTAAAATGCATGGGAATCCAAATCTTGTAACTACATTCTCAAATAGAAACCTTGTAGCAGTATTCGCAGTGTAGTATATGAATGGTGTGTCTTATTCCCATCTAGTCAAATACTCTATCACAACGGTTATATACTTAGCTCTTGATCTTCTCGCATCTAGGTTGATCAGTCCAAAAAATTCTATTTCCCATTTAACAAATGTCTACAATGTAACTTGTGGGTGTAAAGGAATCTCATCCCTTTTGGATGGATTTCCCACCCTTTGAAAAACATTGCATGCCTGACAATATTCCTTAGCATCCTTATGAAGTGTGGGCCACCAGAGCCCTATGCACAAAATATTCTATGTTGTTTCTCTACCTGCGTAGTGTCCTCCTTCAATTCCTTCATGCGCTTCTAAGAGTATCATTGGCCTTTCATGTTCTTACACACATCATCTTATTATTCCATATGCACCTAAATTGTATATTTTTCCTATAATTAACTAATAGTTTATTACTTTGACCACTCATTGTTTCTTATGTGCCACTATCATTTTTGGTGGAGCCATTTACTTAAAAAATGCACAATATATTTGAAGTAGTCGTCCACTATTTTAACTACAAATAATTGTGAATCCAACAAGTTGTCATTGATATTCCTTGCATCTTCTCCTGATAGTATGCACGATAACTGATCTAGTCATTCATTCAACTTCCATGTTTTCACAACAACCTCAAAATCATATTCATGGAACAAAAGTAACCACCTACATATTCTCCCCCCCAACAATAGCGTGTTCACTAAGTATTTTAGTGCAGAATGGTTTGTATACATCTTAAAATGAGAACCCAACAAATAATGTCTAAACTTCTACAACACATATACCATTTCCAATCCTTCCTATTATGTGATAGTGTAATTATTTTCTATTGTTGACAGTTTCCTACTTGCAAATGCAATTGGGTGGTCTATATCTCCTTCCCCTGGATCAGATAGTACTGCACCCAACACTATGGATGACACATCTACATGAACATGAAACTCCTTCTTCCTATCCGGGAAGATCAAAATCGGTGCAGTCACTAGTTTTTCCTTCAATGTATCCAAACCTTTCTGACAATTCTCATTCCACTAGAACTTATCTTCTTTATTCAACATATTATCCATAGGTGTTGTAATCTATGCATAACCCTTAATGAACTTATTGTAATATCCTATATGACCCAGAGTTGATATCAATTGTTTGAATGATATGGGTGGCTGTAAATCTAGAATCAATGCAATTTTGGCAAGATCCACTAATAGGCCCTTATTACATACCACATGTCCAAAAAAAATTCCAAAGGTGCATAGAAAATACACTTCTTCAAATATAGTGAAATTTGACATTGTCTACACATATCCAACATTAACCTGAGTACTTCTATGTGATGTTTCAATAGACTAAACAAAGTCCAATCGTCTAATTAAACTTCAAGGAACATATGAATAAATTCCTTAAACATTACAACAACTACTATTGAAAGAACTGCAGGTGCATTTTTTAGCCCAAAAAGAATCATTGTGTACTGATAAATTCCCCACTCTGTCACAAAGGTAGCCCTGTTTCTGTCTTCCTGCACAATATTAATATGGTGATATCCTAAGAATCCATGTTTAAATGAATAGGCCTCCTTCCCCCTACATTATCTAACACTTCATCTGTGAAAGGTGTTGGAAATAGATCATGCAGATATGCTTCATTCAACTTCCTTGGGTATACACAAATTCTGATTTCCTCTATTTTATTATCTTGTAATACCATTCGACTTATTCATTTTGATTCCACTATTGGTTCAATGATTCCTTCTTCCAACATTCATTCTATCTTGTCTTTCACCTTCTCTTTATACTTTAGATTTAACCTATAGGGTCACTATCTCATTGGATTAGCATTTGGTTTCAAATGGATATCCAGTTCTCCTAACTCACCAACTATCCACATCATCTCTGAGAACATAGTTGGGAATAGATCTTGATAGTCATGCAGTAAATATGCAATCTTCTCCACAGTTTCATCATTCCAATAATCACCTATCTGCACAAACTTTGTATTTTATTCTGTCCCAATATTTGCCTTATGTGTCTTTATTGGCTGTGCATACACAACATATTCAAGATCTGGTCCTTGTACTATGCATTCCACCTCAATTTCAAGTATTTTTATATTCTTTGGATCTTCCTCAACATGTTCTTATTTAGCAACATTATAACATTCCTATCATCCTTGAATAGTCATAGAAGCTCTGTGTTCACTACACATAGGTACTACCTCCATTGGCCCTTCTTCTAAAAATATATTGTTTCTAATGACTTGTAAGGATACATCTACTAATGGTGATTCATGTTCAAAAGTAAATGTTACCTTGAACCTATGAATTATCTCATCCCAATTTGTTGTTTCTCTACACACTTCTAATTCCAAGTGCCAATTCTTAGGAATTGTATCCATTGTATGCATAAATATGTGTGTCCGCTCCTTCTTCGGTATCGATCTCCATTTGTCTTTGCACTTCTCAAAATGATATGTTGGATCACTTACCCCTATATAATTATGCACAATATACTCAAACTCGGTACCAAATCTAACTTGCATCAAGCATCTGCACTGATTCCAGTCTCCTATTTCTTATTTGTGTGAAACCCACCATCTAGCTGGAGTGGCCTTTAAGAGAACACCTAATGCCAACAGTCTTTGTTGTTCAGATATATACAAATCAAACGCTTATAAGAAATATTCTATTTTAGTTAAACCACCATATTTTTGTGGGTCACATAGCTCCATTCCAATCCAGTGCAATGATTGAGTAACGCAGGCACATTGTCTAGTTGATACTTCATGCATCCTCTGCTGCCAATGTTCCGGACCTTCCTCTGAGTCTAATGCACATGCGATAATGATTCTCCAACTTAGTGAACCATATATAGTAGGGTTAACATAGTCATCCATTTTCACAGTCATATTAAAAAAAAAAACAATTTTGTTCCCTCTAGTTGGTTCGATATACCTCCTTACTTCTATCGAATCCAATGGTGTTGTCACCTTCAAGTCTCCTACCTCAAATATCATTTCCCTCCTTTCAGGTTAATAATTTCTTGATTTTCAAAGTCCCATTCTAATCCCATTAGTGTTGGATATGGTTGACTATCATCCACAATGTCGATGACTTCGAAATTTTCTACAATGTGGACCCCATCGATATTCACAAGTATCCCTGTCAATCGGCCAATTGGTACTATCTTGTGTTGGTTTTCCAACCTTAACTGGGAAAGAGAATAGATTAACTTGGGTTTCCCCATAATTTCCCATTTATTCTTTGGTAACACATTTACATTAGAACCCAAGTATAAAATAAAGTTATCCACATCATATTCCCCAATATGGGCACTTAATTTGAACTTTCCACTGGTCCTCTTTTCTCACAGTACCTGATTCACTACCCTCTGCAAGATAGGAGTTTCCCTTTCTTGTGCACAATGATAAATCATTTCATATAATGTATTCAACCCAATTTCATCTTTAATCAATTCTATGCAACTTCTCAAAAAATATATTAGAGTACTTACCTTCTCAACTGGATTTTCTGGTATAGTAGGATCATAGATAGGAGGTGTAGATGTTGTTGATGTTATCCAATATGGTCCTAGTATCTCTTTATTTCCCTCTGATACAACTCCTTTTCTTCTTGAGGGTCAAATGTTGGCATAGGTCCTAGTGGTTTCCTCACCCATTTATCAACCCTATTCCCTCCATTTGTTGCATCAGCCCCTAATCTAGCTCCTTTGCATGTAATAGTTTCTATTATCGGTCCTCTTCATTCCATTCCTTGTCTGATATATTAAGTACGTTCTGATTTGGGTTCTAGTTTTGATTCCCTCTTTCCTGCCACTTCCCAAGTAGTTGATGGCATTCTTTTGTCGCATGATCTAGTTCTCTACAATATATGTAGGTTGTATAAGTATTAGAGTAATCACAAGATAAATGTATCAGTTGATTACAATTGTAAAATATTATTGATCCTCTACCTCCTTTGCGAAAATTTCCTCTACCTCAAACTCTGCCAAATCCTCCTTGGTTTCCTGGATTAAATCCTCTCTGATTATTATACTATGGACCACCTCCTTTTGTTGCAATATTATCCTCCTGAATCCTATACATATGTTTCGGGATTAATCCGTAAGTGCGGGCACAAACCGATCTCCCTAGATCCTCCTGGATCTAGAACAAAACAGGACAGAATAATACACTTTCCCTAAATCTAGCCTATTGAATGAACTAAGAGATGTGGATTATAGACATACCTTATGAACGCTTTCCTTAGGTCTCTGTTGTTCCAAGCTTTGCTCCAATGCTCTTGCGCTGCTCAAATCACAACAGTACAAACCAATCGAAGTAAAGGCAGATTAATATATTCAATAGCTAGTCTATACATATGATCAAGGAGTTATGTAATAAAGTGACATCATCTTTATGGGAAAGGGACATATTACTGTATTAAATTAATTGAAAGTGAAACTTACAACTTGAGCCTTGATGTCGTAGGTCTCCTTTCGATGGCTCCTAGCTCTGACACACACACTTGCTCATGCATGAAGAAAATCAACCACTTTTGATGACCTTGCTGCAGTCTCTAGTGGATGTAGCATCAGTCCTTCATACATGCTTTCAATAATTCTCCAATCAATCTCTTGGTATCTTGCTTCTAACCTTTTCCATCTGCATTCCCCTTAATATATAAAAGAAAATATATTATTTACTTGGATAGGAATGATCTCAAGATATCTGGAATGCCAGCACCTGAACAACCATTCGAAGCCAACTCATACTTCTAAAAGATTCCCTTCTAGAAGGTTCGAGATTTTATCCTTTTTCCCTCCTTTAGATGATGTTCACACCCTGACAGTTAGGTACAGCATGAACCCCTCGCACTCCAGCTTGATGCAGCCTGCAAGAATCAGGCATTCTCGCAGGCAGATATACAGGTACCCTGCGAACATCCCTTAAAAGCATGATTTCTGGAAGAAGGCAAATGTAACTTTTCTCAGGAAAGTGTTCTTAGTGAAGAGCTTGATTTTCCATTATCATAACATCATCATGATGACCAAAATTGTGGATAACAACATATATGAAGTTTTTTCTCTCATCAAATCAAATCTACAACAATCCTTCTCTCTTTGACCAAATGACTTGCAAAAGTTACAAAATAATTTCCTTGGCATACTCTGGCATTTCTATAGTAATGGACATTCAGTCGGATGATGTCCCCATTTATTAAATATTTCACAATATCCCCCTCTTGGTAGTGGATTCGTTGCTCCATTTGCCAAATACTACGCAAATTCTTGGCATTTTTCCTTATGGTGGCCTTCGGTCCTACCCTTGGTACACTAGAGTTTTTCTCGCTTCTCCTTCAATTTTTCCAGTTCCGCCAATTGAGTTGTTAAGGAAACTAATTGTCTATAGACTTGCATCATCCCTCTAGTGTATCCTATGGGTGATGCTTCTATATTCATCGCAATATCCAAATCTTCAGGCATTAATGCAACCTTTTGTTGAATCAACAGTCGGAGAATGTGTGGTAGTAGTCCTGCAATAAACCATTCTTGGTGTTGTTGATCAAAAATTTGAAATGTTAATCTACCCATCAAATCCTTGAATCTTTTATCATAGTCTCAAACGGACTAATTATGCACTTTTTTGATTTCCTTCAATTATGTGATGTACTGTGAATCAGATTTTGGCTTCTTCAACTCCTTCAACAATGTTTGTCTAATTTATGCTAAATTCCTTGCGTGTCCTATAGGTGTGGTACTTTGAATTTTCATATACTAGACTAATGTGTGGTCAATCATTACAGCCTCATCTTGGGAATTCTTCACAAACCAAATTGTTTCACACACAAATAGATGTTTTTCTAGGTCCTCTGACCCAACCCCCTGAAACTTAGGAAGTCTCAGCGTGTTGTCTAACCCTTCCATGTTTTTTTGTGTTGTCTAACTTTGAATTAGTGCACTACTTCCACCACTTTGTCTACTGCTACTATATATTCATTTGCTAACTACAAGTTCTTTTGACAAATCCTCAAATGTTACTTTTGATCTAGGTGATGTACATAGGGTTGTGGCGTCAACACATGATCTAGTATGAATAAGACTTAATGACTCTTTTATTATAGGACTAGACTGATAATCCTCTTCCCCTCTTTCTATGTGTGGTATTTATACGATCTAGAATATTGCAAAGGGTCTTCTCCTCTGAAACTCACTTCAAAACTCTCTTTTCTCAGCCCATTCTTCAACCTCTTGTACCTTATTCCACTGTACAATACTCCAAATTTGTCTTCCTCCTATGATATACCTTATTCATTTCTCTTCATCCTCATTCCCTCCCTTCATTCTTCATTTCTTCCTTCACTCTTTCCTACCTTCAGAATATCCTTTGGTCATCCCCCAGTTCCTCTATGTGCGTGAAGCCCCTTAGAAATCAGAATCCATCATCATCACACACGTGTTGCACAAAAACATCGTTATCCAAGTAACCAATGATTTGATAAACCTTCCACAAAGACCCTTAAAGAAATCCTTCTCTACAACACTATATGACTGTGTATAATCTATTGCAAATTGTGTGATATAACCTCCCAATACATTGTTCAACCAAAAATGAACTGCACAAGAAGACCTATTACTTATAGAATTCAATTGTATTACCAACTCAGGGGTCTAGTTCCTCGACGCTACAGTTCGGTACCTTCCAATATTCTCCATTAAACTTTCTAACCACTCAGTTAAGATAATCCGAAATTTACCAAATAAAATCTCATGCAGCTCTACATACACATACATTTGCATCCATTGCTCGTCGCTCATCCAAGGTTTTCTATTATATTTCTCAGAAAATTATTTTCCCTTTCTTTCCATACATATGATGATCTCTTTCTTAGTTGGCCTACAAAACATTCACTCAAGCATAGATTCTAGTTCCCGATAACAAAACCATTTGTGGGCACATAGTTGGAAGACCCTAGGTTCAATTTACTCTACCAACAAACCCTATAGACACCAACCCTTTCAACATCACCTACATGCAAGTGAAGTCTCACTTAAGGCATATATTGGGGTTGTAGGAACCAATTTTTTGTAGGGATGAGGGGATGGGAGACTATCATCATGTTTATTCCTACTTATCTACCTTGTGCACCGTATACTTTGTTACTTTTTCCTTGATTAATCAGTAAAATTTAATTATGCAGTACCATTGTGACACATATTGCAACATAAAATATTCAATGTAGCATTCATATTTATTGTGCATCATTCAACTAATAAACATATCTAGATCTAGTTATGCATAAATAGAGAATCCATGAAAAATCACATAAAAATACATGTAGACACAAAGTTTTAACATGGTTCACCAAAATCTTGGGCTACATCGACAATGAATGGCTTATTTATTATTATTTATGCAATCATATCAGGCTTGTGCACTATGCTTACAATATATACATCATGATGTACTTATCCATCCTTCCTATCCACTTTGCAGTGCAAGCCTCTTCTTTGCAAACCCTCCCTAGACCTTCAGACACTGACTCTCTCTCATTCTCAGTGTATTCTCTCACTCTTAGAGAACCCCATTCTTCCCAACCCATTACATATTTATACATATAATTTAGGGTTTAAAACCCTACTTGTTTATCCCCCAAAACCTTATGACAACTCATGACAACTCATTGTTCAGGTGTTCTTTTACTATCTTTGCGCTTGCATGCTTCTTTTACACTCCCAACTATTTTTCTTTGTAGTTTTGTGTGTCTATCTACTTTTTCATGCCTAACTAATTTTGCCTGCGTCCTCATTCTTTGTTCTTTGAAATGCCTTCCAACTGGTAGCAAAAATAATTTGTTTTCCATTTAAATGGTAGAGAAGTTGGGACTGAATATGACAGTGCATCCCACTCCCTACAAAGTGTATTGGTTGCATAACGGACATCATGGTTTGGTGAATGAACAATGTAAGGTGGAAATTAAAATTTCTAGCTACAAGGATGACGTATTATGTGACATAATGCCTATGGATGTCTACCATGTTTTGTTGGAATGGACATGGCAATGTGCCAAAAAAGTCATTGATGATGGTAGGAGGAACACTTAATATTTGGAAAAATATGATCACAAGCATGTATTGTTTCCTTTGCAAGATGATGGAGCCAAAGAAGAAGTTGGTCCTAGTGTGTTTTTGATGAGTGGAAAGGAACTACTATAATAAGTAAAAAAACAGGAGTTACATTTTTCTTTGATTGGAAAACCCAAGGTAATACTTACAAGTACAAATTTGGATGATTTTCCTGCAGACGTTAAATCTATGTTGGGTGAGTTTGCTGATATTATATTTCATTATTTTCCAAATGCATTACCCCCTATAAGGAGTATTTATCCATCTTATTGAATTAATTCCAAGAGAAAATTTACCTAATAAAGAATCATATAGAATGAAACCTAAAGAGAATGAAGAGATAAATAAGTAGGTGCAAGGGATCTTGAATAAAGAATTGACAAAAGAGAGTTTGTGTCCCTATTTTTTTTCAACAGTACTCAGCCCAAAGAAAGATAGAGGATGGTGCATGTGTACTAATTCAAGAGAAATCAATAAGATCAAAATAAGGTACATATTTCCATTACCTATAATTGATGATCTGTTATATTGTTTGAGTGGAGCTAAGTATTTTTCAAAGATTGATTTAAAGAACAGATATCATCAAATAAGGATCAGAGTAGGAGATGGATGGAAAACAACTTTCGAAACAAATAGTGGACTATATGAATGGTTAGTGATGCCTTTGGGGCTCACAAATGTTCCAATTACTTTCATGAGATTAATGCATGAGGTTTTGAAATAATTTATTAGGAAATTTGTAATAGTATATTTGGATGATATCTTGATATATAGTCAAACAAAGGAAGATCATTTGAGACACCTCAATATGGTTTTGAGTACCTTACAAGAAAAAAAGTGGTTGATTAATTTCAAGAAATGTAGTTTTATGAATAATGAACTGATACATTTGGGATTTGTAATATACAAGGATGGTTTAAACATGGATCCAGAAACGGTCCAAGCAATAGTAAGTTGGCCTACTCTAAGAAGTGTATTTGAGGTAAGACATTTCCAAGTGTTAGCAAGTTTTTATAGAAAATTTATTAGAAATTTCAATCATTTATGTGCTCCAATTATTGAGACTATCGAAGAGAACAAATAACCTGTTAAGCCCTAATATTGGCTCATTACCCCTTAATTGGGGCATATTAGATTAGTAATGCTATTTTATTTATGTCGGCTTTAGGCCATTAGTTGTAATTTAGATTAGTAATGTTATTTTAATTATGTCAGCTTTAGGCCATTATTTGTAATTATACCTCCTAGTCTCCTATA
>JASDQU010201759.1:0-18912 GCA_032191745.1 Picea mariana | reverse complement strand
CATTCATTTTAGGCCAGTAGCAGTATCTTTGCAAATTAGCCACTGTCTTGCCTACACCAAAATGACCAGTTGTGCTTCTCAAATTAGCTGGGCTTCTCTATAAAACCTCCTGTGTTCCCCTCCAAAGACTAGAATGGTGGCATATGTGAGATCCATCTATAATGTTCCTCCAAGTCTTTTAATCCAAGACCTAGACAACAACATGCCAAACTTGGGGGGAACATTAGCTACCACAATGTCCATGACCACACTCTTCATTGGCAGCCGAAATAAAGAGACCACCAAGTCTTTGATGACTCCAAGACATTGCACCCTCCTTGAATCAAAAGAGTACAAATCATGATAAGCCTTTGTCACTTCCAGTCCCAATTCTTCCATGACTATTTTGGGCATAAGGTTGTGGGAAGCTCCTGAATCCATGAGGCAATTATGCAACACTTTATCATGTATGTTCAGGGAGGTATAGAAGGGAGGGGATGAATCATCTCTGTCTTCCACCATGGGACCTAGGATGACTGCTAGATTTTCATCTTGAAGGTTCCTTGAGTCAGAGGAAGGCTGGGGGGACTCAGATTGTAGCAGTTTGGAGAGGGACCTTTTAAAATCTTCATTTTTAACTAGCTTTGAGAGGGGTACGAGAATTCTGATCTTTTGAATTTCATGCTCAAAATTAAAGGAGGAAATAGGCTTAGGAGCTTCCCTTACCTTAGAGACAAGTTCTTTGACTGTTGGCGAAGTATTCTGAGTTTTCTTTTCTTTAGTAGTGATTGCTACAGATTTAGTAGGCCTTTATGCTATGAGGGGATGATCTTGGCTGTCAAAATTTCCTTCTTTCTTCTTTGACCAAGAGGGTATATGTTAGAGGTATTGTTGGCCTTTTCTCCTTTACCTAGCTCATTGATTTGAATGTTCATAAGGGATTCTTCATATGCAGACTGAGTCAAATGGGGAAAAGGGGAAGTTTCTTCAATACAGTGAATTTCAGGGTCAAGCTCATCTATCTCCTCTCCTTCCTCATGAGAAACTAGGTTATTTTGGAGAGGGCTTTGAATCCTTTGATCTTTCCTGTCTTTCCCCCTTTGTTCCCTTGGGAAAGCCTGTGGCACATTGTTATTAGGTCTCCTGAAACCTCTATTATCAACATTCTATGGATTTTTTTACATGGGCTTCCCTTCTAACTCCCACCTTTCCATCCTAGCCGAAAGTGATTTTAGCATTCTAGTTACCTCATCTGACTAAAGGGGAAGGGGAGAGGAATTGGATGGGGAGGCTTCAGGTCTTTTCCTAGATATGTCTCTATCAGCCTTATCCCTGAGTTGGTCAACAACTAGTATGTTAGATTCTACTTCCACGGCTACATCATGTATGTGAGCCAGAGTAGTGGCTCTTCTCTCCCTCAACAGAAGCCAGAAATTGGGATCAAAAGCACTAGCATAAGTGATCTTAGCAGAGGCTTCTGAGGGCTTTATCTTAGCAGGGATTTTATTATACATTTTATTGAATCTCTTGGAGAAGTCAGAAACAGACTCTCCTTCTTTTCTCTTCAAGGACCCGAACTCTGTCATGTAATACATGAAGTCTTTTTTGTCTCCCCATTGTCTCAGAAAGGCATTATCCAAAGCCTCAATCCCATCTATAGATCCAGGAGGCAGGGCTCTAAACCATTTCCTAGCTTCGCCTTCAAGGCTATGGACAAAAATTCTCATCCATACATCTGCATGCATGATAACATGATCATTTGTGAAGCTGTAAAAGGCTTCAAGGTGTTCTTCTACAGCTATGTCCCCTTCGCCCGTGAACTTGGGTAGTTTCTTAAGGTATCCATCTGCTGGAAGGGCATTGAGAGGCTGTGGTAACACAAGGGGAGCATACCTAGCAGCTATTATGGCCTCCATTCTAGTCATGGGGGGATTAACTCCTGCCATGGGAATATTAGGTGGAGGATAACTCAAAGGAGAAGGAGTTTGAACAGGGGATACCATAAATGAGATCCCTAGTGGAAAGGGAAACAATGGGGAATTCAGAGAGAAAGCTAAGGGACCTGAATGGGCAGACGCTTCTCTCTGTGCAGTAGCAGCAACAGTAACAAGAGGGGGGGTGGTGAAATCTTCTGTGGTCCGAGGTCTGAGCCAAGGTATAGCTTCGGGGGAGAGGGGAGTGACAAGGATATCTCCTTCTAATCCTAGACCAGGAGGGGAAAACTCAGCAGGAACACTCCCGAAATTCAGGAAACAAGAAACCTCAGAAACAGGTTTGCTAGGAAGCTCAGAAGAAGAAAACGGAGTTTCTACAGAAGGAGGTGGTGAATTACTTGGTTTAGCAGTGGAACTTTCTCCTTGAGAGGCCTTCCCTTTTATGATAATCACCTTTGAATCAACTTCAGGCATAGCTAGAGGCAGTTGTGGATGGGAACGTGTGTGTCTACCGCTGGAAGGCACAACTAACACAACAGGTTCGCTATAGTGGAGTCATCACAATGGAGTCGCCAGGTGCACAGTAGCAATCTTCAAGGGCTCTGATGCCTGATGCAGCTTCAGAATTAGAAGCTCAATGTCGTTCAATCCCAGGGAAGAGTTTCAACTTCATCCCCAGCAACGGCACCAGAAATATTAGCATCAGAAGTCACTCCTGGATTGCAGCAGGAGCAGAGGCCGACACCCATCAATTTTATGTCACGATTTGTTTGTAGAGATTGATCGAATGGAAAGAAACTCAGAATCATATCGTTATAACTCAGAAAACTGGGTTGGCACAGCAGTAACATATGATGTCTTGACCTAACTTAAGCCAGTAATAATGATAGTGGTGAGTAAGTGGAGGGAAAGAGAGGGGAAATAAAGTCTACTCTGGACATCTGGTCTTCCATCAGTCTTCACGAAAGAGGAAAAGTCTCGGATATGAGATCCTCTCAGAGCTTAATAAACTTCAAAATGAACCTAAAAAGATTGTAGAACTGATATAATCAAACCTACATTATATAGCTATGCAACACCCGACTGGATCATCCATGCCCAGGCTTTCAGATTCAGAGGGAAAAAGGAAAAGAAGAAGTTGGTTGCCATTAAACAAGAAGTCTCAAATGTTCTTCTATAACCAAAGAACCAGAGGCTGGATTAAAGCTTTACAATTGAGAGCTGTGCTCTACCATCGATGCTTACAAAAATACAAAATTGAGTACATATACTCGTAAACTTTCGCCCAACAGAGGCATCTCAGGACTTTCAAGGTGTGGCGTCTCTTCAGTCAAATTTGGCCTGAACTCCTTTGTCAGATGTCATCTTAACTTTGCATGGCCTTTGCAGGGGGGTAGCTGAAACATTAAAGGCTAAAATAGCATGTGCAGACTCCTCTGGTCAGACAAGAACTCGGCATGGATTCTTTGGAGAAAACCAACATACAAGACCATCTTGGGCAGATTGCCTGCCGGAACCTCCATGCTTTGCATTTAATGAGTGAGCCGAGGTTTCAATTACCTCCATCCACCTTCATTTATTTTTAGCAAGGACCAAGATCGAGGTCGAGCTAAACTGGTCTCTGAAGAACGCGGTGATCCCTTCTGTAGCTAAACCCGACGCTTTGGCCCTTTGCACTGTTCTTTCTATCACCCCCAAGTGACCACAGGCTGTGACCCTATGCCTATCTTCAAAGGCACTTTCGGCATTTTGCGTTTCGGTGATTTGAAATGCAGTGGAGGAAAAAGACCCTCTATTCTCTCGAAGTCTCGGTAGTCGAAATGGCTTGATCGTGTGCCATGCGTCCTATTGGATGGACGACCTAGATCAACACTTGAATGAATGTGGGACCACCTTTGGCCTGGACCCTTTCGGCGTTTTGGGCTTCGGGGATTTGAAATGCAGCGAAAGAATGAGACCCTCTGTTCTCTCAAAGTCCCAGTAGCCGAAATGGCTTGATCACGCGTCACGTGTCCCATTGGATGGACGGCCTAGATCACTTCTCAAATGTGGGACCGCCTCTGGCCTGGACCCTTTCGGCGTTTCGGGCTTCGAGGTTCTAAAATGTAGTGGAAGGAGGAGACCCTTTGTTCTCTTGAAGTCCTGGTAGCTGAAATGGCTTGATCACGTGTCACGTGTCCCATTGGATGGACGACCTAGATCATTTCTTGATCAACGGTCCTGGTTCTTTTGGGATTTCGTGCACTGGGGATACATGATGTAAGGAGGAGAGACCCTTGTATGTTGAAGTCCCGGTAGCCGAAATACCGAAATGGCTTGATTGTTTCGTGAGTTTGGCCATAGGAGATGAGCTCAGGAGCTTGACCACATGCAACTCTGCGACCCAAACTTACCCGATGGCCGTCGATCTGCCCCATGTGTGGATCCTTGCCGTTGAAAGACAAAGTGCCCACTCGCTTGATTTTAAGCCCGAAATGGCCTTATTCTGTGGGTTGCGCTCGATGCTCATGGCTACAGCCTTTGAATAAAACACACTCGACCAGTTTTCAAACCCCACTTCTATGCATTTACACCAGGGGCCCGAAACCAGAAGAAAACACCATCTTGCAAGAAATTGCGCTAACAATTCCTATGTGTAAATGAATTATATGAATGTTGTGTGCTTGTTGTTGGATTGAACAGTTGCATTCATGTTTAATATATGTTGTTAGATGCATTTAGAACCGTGGTATCAATCAAATGGTCAAATTTGGGTGTGATTTGTAGCTGGTAAGCTACATGAATTTGATTAGCAATAAATCTTAATAATTTAATGAGTTTACGCACGTAGTGTTGCTTAGCTAGAGGCTAGGTACATTGCAAAGTGGTATCAGAGCTGTAAAATAAGGGAGAGTTTTGTGTGGCGTGGCCCAGCCTGGGTGGTTGGGTATGTTACAAAGTGGTATCAGAGCCCAATTTTCAACACTAAGCTTGGATGGGCCGACTTAGCAAAATATTGAAGCGAAATTTTGCAGAGAATTAATTTTGGAGTATGTCTGCAACTTGTTTTATTAAATTACTGGAGTAAAATTGAGAGAAATTTCTTGGGTAATGTGAAGAATTGAGTCTCTTTGGAAATTTCAAACATAAGCAAAATAAATAAATAAAAATTGGGTATTTTTTCGTACGATGATGTTGACATGACGTGGTAGAAGAAAGACATGTACTGCCACGGTGGCAAGTGCATGTTGGATGGCATGACAATTGACAGGTGATGTGGAGCCATGTGGTAGGCCAACTGTCAGTTCCACAAAACCGCAGTAAGATCTTGGAATTTTTCCAACTGTTGGGTCTTCTCAGATGAACTTATGAAAGGAAGGTTACAAGATTATGAGTCTGCGAGTCCATGTAGATGGAAAAATGGTTAAGTGTTGAGACTTCTCAGACGAACTTATGAAAGGAAGGCTACAAGATTATGAGTTTGCGAAGGAAAAAGAAGCTAAGTGTTGGTGGTAGGTTTATGAAAGGTATGAAAAAGATATAAGACTTAGATCTGCGGTGCATCGATTAAGAGAGATCAACGACGAAGATCTAATCAAGAAATGATCGGATGGTTGTTGAGCATTACTACTATGTTGCACATGCTAATGAATATTCCTTCACTATTTTTCCACCATTACTTTCAACTCGGAGCTCGAATATGAGCAAACAAATAGTCATTGGAAAGGTATTGAGCAGTAGAAGACATCTGTCAACCCAGAATTTTAAATTGGGTGTTATAATTGCTCAAAAAGTGATAAAAGAGATTGTTGTGGCAACAAAAAGAGTGGAATGGGCAATGTTCTTACTTTTTGCTCAAAACTTTGATTGAGGCATGAGTACAGTCATCGGAAAAATGTTTCAAAGAGGAATGCATCCAAGGAAATCAGATTTTTTATTTGGTTCAATTGGGATAAAGAATGACCCATAGCATTAATTGACAAAATTTCTATATTATGCATAATTCTAATAGAAGTGGTTACTTGCATATGGGAAAAATTAGAGGTAAAATCAAGTAGATTCAAACCTAGGATTAAATATCAAAGTAATGGAAACATGGAAGAGCTTGTAGAAGTCCGTTGAGGCAATAAAGAGCTACAAGACAAGTAACAAAAAGTGGAATTGTGTTCCAAGAGCCATGTAAGTGCTTCATGTGGAGATTTTTCCAAATAGTGTAAGAGTTTGAAGAGACCTTCCCAATGATAGAGGTGAGTGCAAAAGATTATTGTTGTGTAATTAATATTGTAGATGCTTAGGATAGTACCTATGAATAAGCCTAAAGTCACACTTGAAGTGCAATATTTTTGACACATAACTAAAGGTTAAGCTTACTAATCGGGCATTGTCATTAGGCAGAAGAGCACTCTGCAGAGAGTGTTATGTGAAAAAGGCTTTCTAAAAAGAGGATAAGATTACACCACTAAGCATTATGTGGATCTGTTATAGATTAATCCCAGTGTTCGTTGGATAGGAAAGAGGTCAAGCTTGCTACAAGAGGAGTAAAAAGGACATCATGAGATTAGGTGTGACTCATGAAGTGGAAGAGTCATCTTTGATTATGTGAAAAAGGCTTTCTAGAAAGAGGATAAGATTACACCACTAAGCATTATGTGGATCTGTTATAGATTAATCCCAGTGTTCATTGGATAGGAAAGAGGTCAAGCTTGTTGCAAGAGTAGGAAAAAGGACATCATGAGATGAGGTGTGAATCATGAAGTGGAAGAGTCATCTCTAAGTGCAAGAAGGGATTGTTAGATATGATCTACCAGCTCTTGTCTAAAAGTATACAAGAAAGAAATATGCCTCTATTATCAGAGCGTGTCACAAAAGCAAAGCAGAGGAGCAATGGTGGAGTGTAGCATTCCATTTGGAGTTGAGTGGTCTTGAGTGGTCAACTAGTGCTTCTCAATGCATCACTTAATGAAGTGAAAAAAAAGATACTTAAAATTGAACTAAGACATGGATGGCAAGGAGTATTAGAAAGACTACATAAAAGAAATATTTCAAAATATTGAAATGTCAATAAATGATAATCGTGTTTGAAGACCAGTGTGGCCAAGGAAATGGAAGTGGTTAATTAGATCACAATGTAAATAGTCAGCTAGAGTAGTGCATGTTACAACACTATGAATATTAAGAACTATAGCCCAAAAGATGTTGGGATAGTATTTATTTACATAAAGGAATCAATTGTGAGATGACAACACTAGTGGGCCTAGTGGGTGGATTTGCATAGTAGCCAAGTAAGGCTTGGCTACCACGTGTAGAATAGGGGCCAATGGTGCACAATTGAGCAGAATGGCAATGCACATGATAGCAAGGTTCTATAGGAATTCAGGGACAACCATCTACAATAACAATCAAATAAATTAATTAAAAATGAAATAGATATGCATTGGAGTGCATGATAGAATTGGTGTATGATGCATGGAATAAAGATAGAATGCATGTGCATAAGATAGGCATGAAAGATCAAATGTTTGGTGCATACTAATGTGCATTTGTGCATGTAGACATGCCTGAACATGCTGGTGGCATGATTATAGACTAAGAGTAGTCTGCTAATACACACACACACACATATGTAACAATGATGCTATGATATTTGAATAAAACTAATGATGGATTGTGTATCCATGAAAAATCATTATAGCGTGATGATATTGTTGCTTATGGTATCCACCCATACGAAGACAAAATGAAAATGGTGGGAATGTTGATCAAGAGATTGGAAAAAGGAGTATGTGAGCTTCTATAAAGTACTAGTTGATCAGGTAGCATCAAGTGAATTGATGACAATCATACATGTATGAATTTGAGGTTGTTATGACGTATAATTTCTTAAGGGAATTGAGGTAAGAATCCCCTCAGTTGAATCTCAAATTTTGAATTGATGTAAAGGCAGGAGACCTTGAGTATGAAAATAATATTTGTTGCTTGAATTCATTTATGAAAAACTAATTGCATACTATGTTATGTTGGTTATGAGATCATAACCGAGTTATGTCGGGAGACATTACTCATGTTATAGCAATGAATGCCATTAGAGATGGTCATGTGTGAGACTATGATGGAAATGGATATGGAAAGGATATAGTGCCATGCAAGTGCATAATGGTTTTCCCCTACGTAACTAAGGTTTGGACTGCAACCTTTTTCCCTACATTAAATAGCACTAAGGGATGATGTTCCTAGTGTTGTGTATGGGTTGAAGAGGAAGGTATCCAAAGGATCAGACGGGTTGTGGGGAAGAGTTTGGATGAGGTATTGAGGGATGGGCCATACCTTCCAACTCACATGGTGAATACATGACGTGAACATATGGTATTTCAGAGTCAATGTAAGGATGTATTGTGTAGATGGGGCCATGATTATTAGCAGAATGGTTTTACTTATTGGTAAAGTTTGATTGCATTATGAAAATTTTGGTGTGTTGATAATGTGTATACAATGAATGATAGTTCCATTCTAGATAATTTGATTAATAGATTAATTATGTTTTTAAATGAATAATAATTGGAAGTGATGGAATTTTTAGATTACTATGATTATGAAAATCACTTCATGGACTGAACACAAATATTATGCATGAGATATTAACAACGTGTTTGGTTGCAAGAAAATTGAGAAAATTGCAAGAAGAATAGTCTTGGATATGGCAATAATGTAAGCCCATAAGGAAGACTAGTATATATTGCTACAAGAGCCAACCATAATGAGAAGAAATCTCATGTGTGGGAATTTTTATTTTCCTGTATAACCATATTTGAGAATTTTATAATTGGAAATTGTTATGATATGCTAACAACTTGTTTGGTTGCATGGAAATTGAGAAAATTGCAGGAAGAATTGTAACATCCTCAGGAAGAGAGTTGGTAGGAAAAATCAGGATAGTTGTAGGAGAATATCAATTGGGTTATGAGTTTTATGACCTACGAGTGGACCGTGAGAGACCACCCTCTTTTGTGGATTACTAGTCTCGACTCGGGGGTGACTCGTTGTTGAGATTTGGAAGAGTCAGTCTATGGTTGGGTGGAACGTCCGTCCCAAGGAATTGGTTGCACAATTCTTGTTTAAAGATAAGTGTTTTATATTGTACTAAGTTATTTACACATGTTATTTTTGTGTATGAACACTGTGTAAATGAGAATGATTTATATGTTGTTGTAATGAGCAATTTAGCTATATTTCATGTTGATTATTAGCATGCTTTAGATGCATCTGTTTTATGGTTAAAGGCAGTAGCCAAATTTGTTTTAAATTTGTAGTTGTAAACTATAGGAAATCGACTAACAGTAAAAGAATTACTTAGTTAGCATAAGTTTCATTTTTATGTGTATTTTGCACCGTAATGTCCCTCAGTTGGGTTGGGGAATGTTACATTATGGTATTAGAGCTGTAATTGAGAGAGTTTTGTGTGGTGTGGCCCAGCCTAGGTGGCTAGGTACGTTACAAAGTTGTATCAAAGTTGTAATTGAGAGATTTTTGTGTGGCGTGGTCCAACCTGGGTGGTTGGGTACGTTATAAAGTGGTATCAGAGCCTAGTTTTCAATACTAAGCCTTGATGGGCCGAGTTAGAAAAATGTTGAAGCGGAAATTCGTAGAGAATTGATTCTAGAGTATGTCTACAACTTATTTTATTAAATTAGTGCAATAAAATTGATAGAGAAATTTCATGGGTAATGTGAAGAATTGAGCCTCTCGGGAAAATTCGAACATAAGTAAAATTGGAAAAATTTGGGTATTTCTTCGTACAATGACGTCGTTATGATGTGGAGGCCACATGTAAGTTGACGTGGTAGAAGAAATACATGTACTTCCATGGTGGCAGGTACATGTTGGATGACATCACATTTAGCGGGTGATGTGGAGCCATGTGGTAGGCCAACTATTAGTCTCACAAAATTGTTGTAAGATCTTGGAATTTGTCTAAGTGTCAAGTTATTGTGAGTCTGCGGTAAGAGATGGAAAAATGGTTAAGTGTTGAGACTTATCGAACGAAATTATGAAAGGAAGGACAAAATATTGTGAGTCTGTGATTCCTCGTAGATGGAAAAAAATGGCTAAGTGTTGAGACTTCTCGAACAAACTTATGAAAGGAAGGTAACAAGTTTATGAGTCCGCAATTCCGTGAGTCCACAAAGGAAAAAGAAGCTAAGTGTTGGTGGTGGGTTCATGGAAGGTATGAAGAAGAGAATGACTAGACCCATAACGAATCCATTAAGACAAATCAACGATGAAGATCTAAACAAGAAATGATCAGATGGTTTTTGAGCGCTGCTACTATGTTGCACATGCTAATGAATATTGCTTCGTTGTTTTCCCACAATAATTTTTAGCTTGGAGCTTGGATTGGAGCAAATGAATAGTCGTTGGAAAGGTATTGAGGATTAGAATTGATTTGTCAACTAAAAATTTTGATTCGGGCATTATATTTTCTTCAAAAGTGATAAAAGTGAATTTTGTAGCAGCAAAAGAGTGGAAATTGTAACTTGTAATTGTTGTAACTATTCGCTCAAAACTCAAATTGAGGCATGAGGAAAGTCATTGGAAAGTTGTTTCGAAAATGAATGTATTTAAGGAATCCTACTTGTGTGTAATGCATTAATATTTTTCATAATTTAAAACGAAGAACTTGTAATCTAATTGATAAATATTTTGCAATATCCTTTATTCTAACAACAATTATTGGATGCACATTCTTGCAGAATTAGAGATACAAAAAAATAGACTTTGGTTCCTACATGAGAACTAAATACATGGAGGATGCTCAAGGGTTTTACAGCCATGAAGAGGAGATTGGAGCTCTGCATACCAGCATGGGTAATGCTAAGACTGAGTCTAATGGGAGAAGAGACAGGAAGGGAACTATAACTATGAGAATCCTGCAAAGCGAAGTGCAGAGCTATAGGGCCAATAATGAGAGGATCATGAAGGCTCAAGAAGAGATACTTCAAAGCCTAAATACACTACAGAAGCAAGTTAATAAGGACTCTGTCACCAAGTAAACAACTAGTGCTAGACAAGTATCAGCATCAAGATCCCATAGCAAAAGAGATGATCATGGGAATGATAGGCAGTCAAGAAGCATGAGTAGACTCCATCATTCTCCAAGGCATTCCACTAGAATAACTCATGCAAGTTTAGGTCTAGGGAGCATCCCAAGTGTGTCTCATGTTCGGAGGCAAAGGAGAAGACTTGAGGCGGACATCTTGCAGGGTGAACTCGGGAATATTAAGCCACGAACTTTCAATGGTAAGCACAGGAAAGGAGAAGAGGCATAGGCCTGACTATTGGAAATGAAGAAACATTTCCAGTTGCATGATTACCCATCCCAGGTAAAAGCTAGAATTTCCACCTACCACTTGAAGGGGAGGCAACCATGTGGTGGGATCAACTTAAGCAAGAAAAGAACCTTGATGAAAAAAAGAATCTCATGGAGGCAGTTCAAGGGATATTTCCAAGAGAAATATTTGTCCAAGCATTACTATGAAAGAAACATGAAAGAGTTCTTTAACCTCAAGTTGGGAACCATGACAATGGAGGAATATGAGAAGCGGTTCTTTGAATTTTTTAAGTATGTTGACTTCATCAAGGATGAGAAAGTCAAAATCCAAAGGTTTCTATGTGGGTTACCTTCTTTCTACAGTGATAAGATTGAATATGATAACCTAGAAACCTTGGAGGAAACCATAAGGAGAGAAAAGGAAGACCAATTTTCCAAAAATATTGGAATGATAAGATGAAGGATAAGAAGGATCAACAGTAGAAGGGTTTTAAGACACCCTTTCACGAATAATTTCCAACTGAATCAACACGGTCAAGTCGCACAAAGTGAACACAAGAATACAAATTCATTTGGAAAAAGGCCAAGGCAGCAACCAGTGCAATGTTAGGGATGTGGGAGAGATCATCTACATAGGAATTGCCCTCGCAAAGGAGAAAGAATGGGGAGTCTTCGCAACATTCAAGAGACTGAAACAATGGAAGACATGGGTAGGATCATGCCAAGGATTTATTCAGCCTTGGATAAAAAGCATGTTGATCCGGATTTTCTGAGCAGAACGAAATGACTACAGATTATTAACTTGTGCTTAACACAAAATAACAGAGATACCATAAAATTTGTTTTCTATTCAATAAGGAAATAAGTTAAAACTGTAAAATGTGGCGGAAACAAGCTTGTTGGAATGGTGGCGGCTTATCTCTTAGAAGAGATGTGACGGCTACCCTCATTTGCAAGAAGATGATTACAATGAGGCTCTAAAGGCATTTTTACAATAAACAGGAATGCCAAAAACCCTAGACATCCAAAAACCTAACACTAGGAGATGAAACGCCAAAAGTCATGTGGGCCCCGCTTGGGTAAGTTAGTACATCAACTTCCCGGGGTCGTAACTTTTGTATACGAACTCCATTTTAGGCATATGATAGCCCATTGGAAATGTATCATTGAGGAGACTCGTTTTGGGGGCTCAATCATGCCTTTGGCTATCATTGAGAAGCTCGATCCCAAAAAAATTCATTTAAGCCCTCAAAATTGCCCCATAAGTTAAAACTGCTAAAAATAGTAAATTGTCAAAATTGCCAAAAATTTGTTTTGAGCCAGTTGGAAAAGGTGGGTGGCCAATGATATCTACCTAGATCAATCCTCCCTCCTTAGGAAGCAATGTTCTCCATCACGTTGATTTCCCCCATCAGATGAGGAAATTTCTGTTGAATTTGGCCCCAGGTGAGCCACTTGCCTTGGTGCAGAAGTTGCCCTGCTTTGACAACTTGATAAAGTTGGATCCTTTGTTGTTGAGTGCCCTTGATATGTGTGACCACAATCTGATCGTTGGATTCCTGTTGTATGTAGTCAGGGTTGAGCTCTGTTGGTTTCATTTGTTCTGCAATGTATGAGGTGTCCAATAATGGTGGGAAATAAGGGAGAAGGAGATCCATGTTGAACACTGGGTGCAGGCCAAGGAAAGGAGGAATTTTGGGCTAAAAATAATTACCCCCATGACCTTGCTGATGGTGTACGACCCATATATGAATGGGCAAAGATTCTGATGGGGTCCTGTAAGGCATTCTTTCTGCAAGTGCAACCAAACTTTGTCGGTCACCTGAAACTTATGTGGCACCTGATGTTGATCATGGCACTGCTTGTACTTGTCATTGAACTTCTGTAGGATATCCTGAACCTGTTGGCGGATGTGTTGGATTCACTCAATGAACCGGGTGGCTTTGCCAGCTTCATTTGGAGCAAGAGATGAGTCGGTCGAGGTGACCGCAAGGGGAAGTGCAACATCTATGGGATCCAATGGTTGGAATCCCAACCCCACCTGAAAGGGGCTGTGGCCGGTTGAACTATGCAGGGCTCGGTTGTAGCTATGTTGGACATAGGAAGGACTCTCATCCCATGTACGAGGGTGCTTTGAGTTATACATGTGAAGGATATGCACAATCATTCGATTTACGACCTCAGTTTGGTCATCTGTCTGGGGGTGGAAGGCTATGGATTTGGTGAGCTTGGTGTCCAACAGTGACCAAAGGCTCGACCATAATGATGATAAATCGACTGTATCAATTTGAGACAATGGTTTGTGGGATTCCAAAATGTACCCAGACTCATTCAAAGAAGATCTTGGCAGTGGCCTCTGTTATGATTTTCTTCTTGCAGGCAAATCGCCATTTTAGAAAAGCAATAAACAACCACAAAAACACAGTCATTTCCTCGCTTGGTGGATGGGAGGACCGACATGTAGTCCATTGAGATGGATTCCCATGGCCTGTCAGGAGTAGGAAGAGGGGTGTACAGGCCCTGTTTCTTAATGGTCTGTTTGGCAATAGCACAGGCAGTGCAGGACCTGATATACTTGTTGACCTCCTGTCAAAGTTTCGTCTAGTAGAAATGTTTCTGTAGCATCGCCACTTTCTTTTCGATGCCGAAGTGTCCTGCCACCCAACTATAGTGGGCTTCCCAGATCAGATTCGCTCGCTCACTTGATGGAACACAGATATGGCCCAGACGACACAACAACCCATCTTGAAGATGGAAATTATCGNATTTGGTAGGTGGTGGTGAAGTTTGGGTCTGTCTCATAGATTTGGGTCCATCCATAGGTCTCATGGTCGCAAGAATCTAGCACCGTGGTGAGTGCCGCAACTGGCGGTCTACTAAGGCAATCAATGACGTGATTGGTGCTTCATGTTTTATACTTGATGTTGAGGTGGAATTGTTGCAAGTATGTGGACCACTTTTGATGGCGATCATTCTGCAATTTTCCTTGTGTCTGCATGAACTGCAATGGCTTATGATCAGTGTGGATGACTGCCTCCTTCCCAAGAATGTAATGTCTCCACTGGCGACAGGTTTGCACAATGGATTACATTTGTTTGTCGTAAGTAGGGTACTTACAGACAACATTTAATAGTGTCTCACTATGATACACCATGGGGTGGCCGTGTTGAGTGAGAATGACATCCACCACATAGTCTGAAGCATCTGTCTCGATCTCAAAGGGCTACTGCAGGTCTGGTAGTGAAAGTACTGGGGATGAGCATAAGTGTTGCTTCAAATCGTCGAATGCTTGTTGTTGGGACCAACCCCACACAAATTTCGCCTTACCACCACCCCTGGATATTTGGCTGAGTGCCCATGCAATATGGGAGAATCCCAACACGAACCTCAGTAGAAATTGGCAAGGCCCAAGAAGCTCTGAAGCTTAGTGAGTGTGGTTGGGACTGGCCAGTCACGGATGACTTGGATATTGGCTGGATCCACATGTATGCCATGTTGAACAATTATGTAGCCCAGGTAATGGACCCTGTCCATGCTGAAGGAGCATTTTTCCAAGTTGGCATATAGCTTGTGCTTCCGCAAGGTGTGCAAAACCTACTAAATATGATGCAAGTGTTCGACCCAAGTCTTGATGTAAATGAGAATGTCATGTAGATACACCACTACAAAAGTATTGGTGAATGGTCGCAAGATATCATCCATCATCCTCATGAAAGTGGTTGGAGCATTTGTCAAACCAAAGGGCATGACCAACCATTCAAAAAGGCCTTCCTTTGACTTGAAGGCGATTTTCCATACATCTGTCTGTTCTATCGGGACCTGGTGGTAGCCAGACTTCAGATCAATCTTACTGAAGTATTTGGCCCCCGTGAGTTGATCAAGGAGGTCAACGATTCAGGGAATTGGGTACCAATTTCTAACTGTGATTTTATTCAGAGCCCAGTAATCAATGCAGAGTCGTCAGGCTTCATCTTTCTTCTGTACCAACAAGATTAGGCTTCCGCAAGGTGATGAGTTGAGACGAATGTGCCCCTTGTGAAGCAGTTCTTGGATCTTTCGCTTGATCTCCTCATTCTCTAATAGAGAGCGGCGATAGACTGGCCTATTGGGCAGTGGGGCGCTGGGGGTCAGATCGATGGGGTGCTTGACCTGGTAGTGCAAAGGTACCCCGGTAGGTGAGGAGAATATATCTGATTATTCTTCCACGACCTTATCTACTTGCTTCTACTGTGTGGAGAGGTCGGTCGCAGAGAACCTGGATGTGGTTGTGATCTTTCACTTATTCTAAGAGTGAATCACAAAGAAGACAAACTTCCCTGTCTGAGAGATGACCTTCTTGCATTGCTTAGTAGAGATCGAGAAAATATCACTAGGTGGGACTGCCTCGGGTATCCTGTACAATTTCCTATTCAAAGTAATAATAACACTACAAGGCCTAGACTCATATACAACATGTCGTTTCCATAAATAAGGTTGGCCCAAAAGAACATCACAAACTTCGAGAGGAGCAACATCACACAATACCTCGTCTTTGAAGGGCTTGATGTCGTACAACAGTAGGCACTGTTGGCTGACATAGAGATCACTTCCTGGGCGAAGCCATCCAATGGTGTAGGGTTGTGGGTGCTGCATTTTTGGCAGGGCCAGCCGCTTGACGACCTATGTTGAGATGAGGTTCTTCTAGCTACCGCTATCAACGATGAAGTGCAGTGGGGTGCCTCTTACCCACATATGTGAATGGAAGAGGTGTTCTCCTTCTTCTGGCTCGTCTGGTTCACCAGGCTGGAGCTTAGTGGTAGCAACGATGGCACTGGGTTCCGCATCAATGATCCGTCTTTCCCTTTCTAGTTCTGGCTCAGAGTTTGAACCCGCATTTGATTCAAAGGCTTTTACTTTGGCCACCAGAGACTACTTTGAGCGGCAGTCAGCAGTGTTATGCCAAGGGCTCTTATGGAAGTCACACCACTTCCCAGTATCTTTCTTTGTGTTTCCAGTGTCCTTCTTTGCTTGTGGCTTGGACTGGTTGTCCTGATGTTGTCCATATTTTCTCTGTCCTTTGTTTTGTGGGTTGGGGCCGCCCTTTCCTATCTTTTGCTGTGCGGGGTTCCCAGGCCCAAATTGTCGCGTCTTTTGTTTGAGATTCTGCTCAATTTTGATGGCATATTGATAGGCCGCGCCCAAGGATGAGATCTCCAAAAATTCCATTTTGGTCTAGATGTATCTATGCAGAGCACCGTGATACTTGAGCACCAAATGTTGCTTCGAATCTTTGATACCCAGCTTGGTGCACAAGGTATGAAAGATATTTGTGAAATCTGGCACTGCTTGGTCTCTTTCTTGCCGCAGTGTGGTCCATTTGGTATATAAGTCATCATAACTTCCGACAGGGTAGTATTGTTCCTTAATAGCATCCTTGAAGGATCCCAGGTGGTCGTGACTGTAAACAATGAGGGTTCCTCTGTTTCCTTTTACTGATAGAAAGTTTCCCACCAATCTTTGACATATGGAACAGCTTTGAGGAGCACAAAAGTAATGTTTTCTCTATTTGAAAATTTATGGACAGAAAATACCCTTCTAGTAGATTCAACCACTTTTCTACAGCATCTGCTTCTATTTGACCTTCAAATATATGAATATCGAAGTTTATTTGTACCTTGAAGGGGGCGGCGCCTCCACTCGAAGAAGATGCGTCACCTGTTGGTAGCCGCCGAAGGATTTGCGCGAAACTATCCATCACCTCGTTCCTTTGTTGCATGAGGGCTTCCTCAATCAACAATTTGAAAGGATCTCATGTCCCATCATCTTTCTTTTCTTCTACCATCAGAGGTCGCTTGGGCGTGTGAGAGATTTTGTCCTCAAGAGAAACAAACTCAAGACCCAACTCTTTGTACTCCGACCTCGTTGGGGACATGCATTAAGACAATAAGGAGAAGACTGCTCTGATACCGTTGATCCAGATTTTATGAGCAGAACGAAATGACTACAGATTATTAACAGTGCTTAACACAAAATAACAGAGATACAGTAAAAATGGTTTTCTATTCAATAAGGAAATAAGTTGAAATTGTAAAATGCAGCGGAAACAAGCTTGTTGGAATGGTGGCAGCTTATCTCTGAGAAGAGATGTGATGGATACACTCATTCACAAGAATATGATTACAATGAGGCTCTGAAATCCTTTTTACAATAAACAGGAATGCCAAAAACCCTAGACATCGAAAAACCTAACCCTAGGAGATGAAGCGCCAAAAGTCATGTGGGCACCGTCTGGGTAAGTTAGTACATCAACTTCTCGGGGTCGTAACTTTTGCATACGATCTCCATTTTAGGTGTATGATAGCCCGTTGGAAAGGTATCATCGATGAGATTGATTTTGGGGGCTCAATAATGCCTTCAGATATCATTGAGAAGCTTGACAACAAACAGTGGGACAACTACTTACATATTATGTAGCATAGCTACAACAAGGCCACACACTCTTCTACTGGGTTCTCTCCGTTTGAAGTATGTTTAGGCTTCCAACCAACATCACCAGTTGATCTTCCCCTCACTTTGGATTTCTAAGGTATTGTGCATCAACAACAAGAACAACACTCAGCCCATCGATTTCTTCAACAACTTGCACAACAACACACTGCCGTAACAGCAGAACTAAAAGCAGCTCAAGATCATGCAAAGAAAAGGCATGACAAACAAAGGACCTCCATGTCATTTCAGCCTGTAGATAGTGTCTGGTTACATTTGGATAAGAAACACTTCAAAGGCCAACATCATAAACTTCTTCCAATCATATATGGCCCTTATACCATTCTAGAAAAGATTTGGGAGAATGCATATCGATTGGATCTTCCCCCCCAGCTCGACATACACAATGTCATCAATGTTAACCATCTGAAGTTCTTTGATCCTCCCCTCTTGGAGGATCTAGTTACAGATACACACTCGGTGGACAATATCCCATACTTCTAACTCCCCTTGTCCAAAGACACACTACTTGACACCAGGACTTGTTCTACAAGGCATCAAGCCAAGGACTCGTTCTACAAGGCATCAAGCCTACACCTCCTACCTTGTGGCACGCCAAGGACAAACTCCAGCTCAAGCAAAGTGTATGAAAGATGAAGTGGTGCATCGTCTCTTTCCTCAGCTTTTTATGGAAGCCGGGACGCTTCCAGATCTAAACAAGGAGGAATTGGGCCACCAAGGGGAAATTCAACTTGGGGCAAACATGTTAAACTAGACTAAGTTGTATTTCATTGTGTTAGAGCACATACTATGTAAATAAGTCAGTCCCTTATTATAAAAGGTGAACCTATCTCTAATACAAGCATCTTTTTCATTTTCCAAAACCTATATGCTTCATTTTCTCTCGTTGTTTGATAGTTGCTTTGTTTCTTCTTGCTTGTTTTTTTTATCTGGGTTGTGCTCAGAAAAGTTAGTGCGCCTTTCTCAATGGCTGCACCTTGGCTTCACGTTTTTGAATGATTCCACCTCTGAGAGTTATCCTATCCCTTCGAATATTCAATCTCTCTGGTGGCATTCCTCTTACTACAAGTTACTCAAAGTAAGAAGGAGGGGCACACCATTTGGGTTTTTGCGCCCTTGCTAGGGTTTTTCTTTTTAACTGTCGGGAATGAAAGAAGTTCACCCTCATCAATGGCTACACTGAGACTCTCCCTTTGGTCTCTGTGACTC
>JASDQU010201757.1:1374-19087 GCA_032191745.1 Picea mariana | reverse complement strand
CAAAACCAGTACTGTTAGAGAAGCTACAATGGTGCTTGGCTTCTCTTGGCTTGTAGAAAAGGTGATGAACAGAAGCAGGAGCAAGGTATCAGGTTAATTGTTGTCAAGGTGGAGATTGTTGGAAACGGTGACAACAACTCATCCGTGAATAGGATTTTAGATCCTATAAACCAGGGTTGGTTGTAACCAATGCAACCAAGTTAGAATATGGGTGAGATCAAAATTAATAATCAGTTTCTAATATATTGCTATAAATTTGATGTATGCCCGTAGAGGCAGAGTGTGTCTGAGAGGAGTGAGACCTGACCGTAATCTCCATTAGCTGAATAATAAGATAACCGATACCAATGCTTGGTGGACGTAGCCCAACGTTTGGTTGAACCACGTAAATTGTTGTGTTTTGTGTTTGCATTTGTATTGATTGTCTTATGGTAATTTGTGTTTCCGCACTTGCAAATTACAACAATTGGTTTATAAGGATTTTGTTATGTAAGGCTATTCAGGTTCGAAAAAAATGTGGAGAGGAGATACTTAAAATTCAGTGATGTTAAAAATGTGGTTTAGACAGGGTGAGATTTTGGATGATTTTCATGGTTTAGATATTTTTGGATGACAGTTTTTAGACCACGGGGTATTTTTGAAAATCAAGGATACATTACCAAATAAAAAAAACAAGTGTTCAAATCTATAACAATTTTGTCACTGCTAAAAAACTCCTTTTAGTAATTGAATAGTATGTTTGTTATTTTCCCATATAATTCAATTCTCACAAAATAGTTATATTACCTATTTAAGATTCCTTTAGATTTTCCTCTAAATTTTAAGATATGAAAATAAGACACGAAAATCTGTGAACAAAATGCAATCACTAGAATGCAATTTGGATTATGGATGATCAGAGTCATTGTAAAGTCACAAGTTTTAACTGAAACTTTGTACATAAAACTAGTCACTTTAATATTTTGAATTTTTTTTGGGAGAAGTGTTTAATTTTCTCAAATTATAGTTTTTTATAAATATTTGAAAATTAATTAATAAAAATTAAAGTATTTTTTTTAATATTTTAATTTCAAAAATTGTTAAAATTAAAACTATAATTTCATTTTTATTCTAGCTCAAATTATATTCTAGCTCAAATTAATGACGGTCTTTCATGATATCTGATTTTTGAGAAGTGTTTTTTTTTTTAAATTATAGTTTTTTATAAATATTTGAAAAATAGTTAATAAAAATTAAAGTTTTTTTTTAATATTTTAATTTCAAAAATGGTTTAAAATTAAATTGATAATTTCACTTCTATTTTAGTTCAAGTTAATGATGGGCTTTCATAATATCTTAGCGTAAATGGAAATATGAAAAACCAAATATCTATTAACTTAGAGATATTTGCATACTAAATCTAAATAAAACTTAACAAATAGAATTGTCTTTCTAAATATATAGTTCTATCAAAGTATAAGATATATGTTCATGTTGCTACAACACTTTTAGTAGTTAGATGATGGAATGATACATATTTCCAAAAAAAGTATGATTGTTTTAAGTTCTTCTTTTAATTAATAAAGTTAACTTGGAAGCCTTGAAATTACTAGGTCAAAGTGTTAGCCTGGACTTTGGAGATCTTAACATATTAAAAATGGAAAAGTTTTTAATCATGTGGATATCAATAAGGCCCAATAGGTGTTTGGTGTGTGGTTAATTAATGTTAAAGGACCATCCTGATGGAATAAGGCTTGCTAGGTAGTTCTTACTCATTAGTATTGAGACTACTAGTGGTTAGGATCTGGGTGGTGAAAAATCATATTTATAGAGGTAGGAAGTTATGTGATGGAGGTAAAAGGATTATTATTGTATTGGAATTATGCTCAATTGGAGATTTTCCTTTCAAATAGGCAAGTGAACATTGCTCACTATTTGGCATATCAATAAAGGATTCTATTTCAATAGGTGTTATATTATGGTTTCTCTCAAGTTTATTTATATTTTTTTGCATTTCTTCATAAATTGTTCTTAAATTATTTGTATATGTCCTTTAAGTACACTACAAGTGCCATCATAGCACTTTTATGTGCCAACATGCACCTTAATTTTAAACAATTTATTGTTTTTTAGGTTAGAGACGTGTTCCAACAACTATAAACATAGAGATTTATCATATACAATCTAGGGGTCACTTGGTTGGATTCCCTTGTACACCTCCATAGGTACTTGGTTAGTAGTGCCATATTCGATAGAATATATTCACAGATTCGATCATCCACATACCCTCTTGTATATTGGGACTCTCCAAGACATACCTGAAACCACCCCTACAAAATCCTTTTGGTTGGTGTTTGTCAATATAGTACACTAAGCACAACACTAGGAGAGATAATTCTCATGTACAGGGACTTAGGTAGTATGAATAAGGGAACGAATGATCCTCCTTAGTTAGATCTATGAAAGACCAAGATAGTACTATTATTAGAAATCATTAGGTATATTAGAGGACTATAGTGCCTAACATTCCCTTAATCTTAAGACATTGTTGAACATCTGTTGTTGAAGCAAAAAAGTTCCTACAAAGCCTAGAATATGAAAAATTTGAAGTATAATGATCTTTTGGTAATTAAAAAAAAGGATTTGGAAGTGGCTCTAGGCTTTCTCGGACCATTGTGGGGGACCTATCCTAAAATAATTCTTCCAGGGAGCTGATCACATTGGTGTATCTCATCGATAACCCTTCTGGTGGATCCAAGTGGTCCCATGGTTACCACTAAAATGGAGAGTACACTCACCCACCTAGAAGAAAAAATCCAGAACCTCATTGACTCAAACAAAATTTTGAAAGAAACTCAACATTTCAAATAAGAATCATATTGGTAACCCACTTGGAGTAGTTGTCATACCCTAAATCTCATGATTCTAAATACATAGGTAAACACCACATACACAAACTAGATCTGATAAAATAGAGATACATGATTCAATATTTCATAACTTACAAGGACTGTGTGGTGAGTAACTTACCTAGGAACCAAGGACTTGTAATTTGATGACTGTATCAATACCTTTTTCTTTGATTGACCAACCAAAAAAGAAAGTGGGGGACAACTCTCCTCCCAACCAACCCCTCAATCATCATGACTGAGAGTTCCCGAGCCCTCAATCCACTACTATGTTATCTCTTCTTAGCCTCGCCCTGAGATTTCCCAAGAAAAAATGAGATTCCCCTTTCTCCTTCTTCTCCATCCTTATATAGATTCCAACATGGCTCTTAATCCAATCCCTAGGATCCATTATTTAATTCTTTATTATAATTTAGGGTTTATCCATAAATTATTGTTACTTATTTTACTATTTTATTTTATTATCCAATTATTTATTTTTAAGTATTTATTATGATCCCTTTATGATAATTATTTTACTTCTTTGTTATTATCAATTATTTATAATCATATGGGGCATGCCATACTCCCTCCCTTGAAGGAACTTTGTCCCAAAGTTAACTTCTGTAAATTTCACATCACCCTCTATTGAACTAGTATAAGGAAACCAACCACAAAAAACATCGAAAACTCCCAGGAAGCGCGAGCAACACTCTAGCAGTCCTTCCCAAATTTCGGAACGAGGATTAAAGATTCTCGGTATATTAAGGATCTAAGGCAACAAACCTAATCTTCCCAAGTAGGCATCTGGATCAATACTTGCGTACACCAGGAATATCAAAAGGTTGGACCAAAACTCCCTCCTTATACTCCCTCAAGTACATAACCTTAGGCATTGAAAGCTCCCATGAAGCACGAGCAACACTCTTTCTTCCCATTTTTAGGCATCTCATTCTATCAGGGCTCTACGACAACATACCAAGGCATCTTGAAAGGCTGGACCAAAACTCCCTCCTTATACTCCCTTGGGTACATAGCCCTAGGAATCAAAGTCCAATCCCACAACTTCACTGGAAAGCAACACTCTAGTCGTTCTCTAGACTTTGACATCACAACTTAAATACAAGGCATAAGAATTATTGGCATCAATAGTAGATTCAACTATCCCTCACCCACAATGTGTTACTTGTAATATTCTCCTTTGTGGTTATGGGATCCCACAAGATCATCAAATAAAACGACCCATATCTTTAGGCCAAGCACTCAACCTTGAATGTTTGAGAATGTGTAGGTCGAAATGCACGATAACAAACCTATTTGAAGCATGCTTCAACTACATTCTCGGGTAATACAATCTCCCTTCTATTGTTCTAAATTTTTACATCATATGCAACATCTGGTGGATCAAACCTATTTCCAAGCATCCTCCTTTCACTATTAATGTTCATGTTTCTATTCTCTGAATGTCCCTTCAATACCGCTGGGTTTCGATGTGTCCCATATTCATTATCCAGGTTACCCCTTACTGACTATATTTCTTTCATTCAGGACCACTTGCAGAACCCCACCGACCGTTCCTTGCAATGGAGGTAATGCCTTCTTGTTCCCATCCTTTTGTTGCAGAAAGGAGTGTGGTATATTATGCATAGCACTAGTTGGGAAAGAGATGTAGTTCCAATTGAAGCAAGCATTGAAACAACACCCATTTATTAACTTCATTCATAAGCTATTGACCTAGTTCCAACTTCATCCCTTCCATTTCAAAAGTTCCCACCTTATTTATCTGGTGTTCCTTCCTTTTAAAGAGCCTATATGGTGAAGAAAGCAACATCTCCTTCATATATAAAGCCATAGCAAGTGTTCCCATGGGTGGTTGTAGTTTCAAGTGCAGTTCCATATCCGACCACAAATGAGCACACAGAGTAAAGGATCAAGGTACATGGGTTCTTGGCTTAGGGAGTGTGCTTGGGGTCAAGTTCTGGTGCATGCATTAGCATATCAGGCCCATTCATCCCTTCCCGGTCACTAAGAGGCTTCATGATGGATGCCAGTAAACCAACATGCATGGATGGAAAAATGCCTTTAGTCAACTGAGTCTAGAAGAATGAAATTGAGATATTAGATGGCATTTGTGCATGCAAAGGATACAAAGTGTGGCATATTGAATGGAAACATGGGTGAAAACATATCATGTGGCAAATCATAGATTATATGGCTAGGCATTGTGCTTCGCAACAGTGCCTCATAAAATATATATTGAAAAATGTTGAGTCTTTGAGTAGATGTAACCATGACTCACCCATGTTTATTCTCTCTTACCGTTACTTATCGAGTGATCTAGCTACCAGTTTGTTAATTTTATGGTTCATGCTAGGTAAACTGGAAATGTTTCTTACAAGTCTTTTGAAACAAGTTTATGTGCACTATGTATCATTTAAAGTTTTCTTTGACAATGTAAGAAATTTTGTTTTGTTTTATATGCATCAAAGTCTATTCTTTGTGACCAAAATTAATATCGATATTGACTATATCCACCAAAAGATAGAAAGTTAATGCAAATCTAATAAAAAAATATGACCTTTGTTTCATTTGGCATATGCTTATATGGAATACATTATGTACCATAATTGTTTCTACAAATCAAAAGTTCCTACACAAATGGGTGAAACTTGGACTGCTAGTTTTACATATGTTAGTTTGATTTGTAACATTGGCCATGTGGATGTCCTTTAAAATAGTCTTCTCAAGTGTGTTTGGTTGTATGTTGTCCTTGAAGTTTTGAATACTTCTTAGCCTTTCTCAATTTAATTGGGATTTATTTGCTCAAATTCTCTCTAGTGTTAGAGAAATAATATTTCTCTACTCAAGTTTTCTTTGTGTCTCCATATGGCCTTAGGGTTTCCGATATGTTTTGAGATTTGTTTTTTGATAGGGTGTTTGTGTGTCTCTGTTATAAGGAATAAATGTTTTTCTTTCATGCAGATCGACTTTGTGCATACCACATCTTGTTTGTTGAGTTATGCAGGATAGGGTGTCGGGTCAACTGAAAAATTTTGCTTTCTTGTCATGTATATGTAACCTGCGTAAGGTTTGGTTTGCTTCCCTTCTTGCCTATCCACATTCTCCTCTCATGTCTTTGCTTTGATTCTTGTCTATGTTCCTTTTTTTTATCTTCAAGGTGTTTATTCTCCTATTGCACAGGTTGACATGAAAACTAGATAGTTAAGTGTCCACCCACCAATTTATAGTGTTGTCTAATTGTTTTACGTTTTGGCCCTTTTCGTTGAAATCCAACCACATAAGTATGCGAGAAATCACAATTTTTTGTTGTTTAAATTGCATTTTTGAATGCATAAGTGGATTCAATGTGCTGAAAACCCCTCGGGCATTCATATTACACAAAATTAACCACTCAAAACTATAGATCGAACAATTTCTCGCCAAATTCCAAACAAAATTAAACAAAAAATATCCCCGAAAAAGAACCAAAACCTAAAATGGTTAACCTGTGCCCAATGTATTGTTTCATATCTTATCTATTTATATCTGTCATAAAACAATAAATAGACTTTAAGTAGTTGTCTATCTTTTTTCATAATTATATGGTGTTTAAATTTCACGTTTTTCTGGATTTGTTCTATTTGCTATTTTGGCTTATTATAGTGCTAGTTATTTCTAAACTTATATGGTTTTGACTCGACCTTACTATGTGATAAAGCACGTGTACATATTTTGGTTTTTGATTTTCAAAGAAAAAGATACTTGATTTTTAGCTTAGCTAAGTTTATTGTATATTTGATTCATTTATGAATTTAACAATTAAAATGAAAATGAATTACATAGTTTAATTAAGATTTAAATATTTTGGATTTTTTTTTTTTAATTTTCAATGTTTAAAATACTCAACTTTCATATTAGGAAGTTTTTTTCATCAACATCCCTTAATTATTTCAAAATCTTTCAGGATAGCTAACTTCATCAAGATTTCCCTTAACCCTTGTAAAGGTGTAGCTCCCAAGTTGAATACCTGAATTCCCTCCTTGAACCTCGAATCATGGATCTCCCGAATTCATTTACTGGACAACAAATCATACACATGTCGTGTAACCTCATCAACAAACCACTCACATGTCTTCAACAACTAATGAGGGATCACTCCCTAGATCCACAACTCCCAAACTAACTGGACAACCATCCATACCAAGCTTTTATCTGCACTAGACCCCTTCTAACCTATGATGTCAAGCAAATATGTGGGAAGATCTCTCACACAAACACATATAAATCTTCACACAGAACACACTCGATCAATCAGTCACAAAAGAAATAATCTACTCTCACCTAATCTAATAATACATATTTACAAAGGATTAGAATTTACATATCTCTCATTTACATATGAGAGATGAGACATTATTATTTACAATAGAACAATAGATTGTGACTCTGATGTTGTCATAAGATCTAACTAATTCCCAATATATAAGGAGAGGTTGAGAGAATATCTCAACTAAATACCATGTAGTTACATGACTTTTTTGTAACAGTCAAGATGAAAGCCTTTTAAGACAGTTTTGTAAGTTAGGAACATGTATATTCTATGAATATAAGAAGCTTTTTTTTCATGGAAAAAAAAAATCTCAACTACATACCAAACTAGGAAACTAAGTTGGAGAAGATCTATCACAACTAACTAAATCTACAACAACCTCCTAAATAATGGAATCAAACAACTTAAGTAGAGATAAACTCTACATTACAATAACACAACAATCTTAATAGTATAATGAATAATCCCATATTAAATAGAAAACTAGTAGAAGTTAATTACTCCAACAATAAAATGGCTGCATAAACCTAAAAACATCATTTTATTTATTTTTTATTCATATATATTTTTAATTAAACTTGTTTTTTTTTCTTTTTTTTCTCATCAATTCATTAAAGTGCAAAATGACACTGCAATGTGGTATTGGTTTCTAGATTTCTATCTCATCTAAAGCATGGCTCATCCAACCAAACTGGTATTGGTTTCTATCTCATCTAAAGCGTGGCTCATCCAACCAGGTAAATCTGCATATAGGCTAAATAAAAAAGTAAAGCAAACAAGTTTACTTATACTCAACAATAATTGAATTACTGATTTTCCTTATTTATCAATAACATGGAAATTTCTTTTCCAACTTATCTTACTTTACTTTCTTTCCTCAGGTTCTCTTACTCTGCCCTGTAGAGAAGAAATGTGTCTAATATAATTCTTCAGATTGTAATACAGCTTAAATGGAAATGGTGCCCTTTAACTCTCAACTTTTTCCTTTTCTGTGCGTGAATGGAAAAGCTTCGATTTGGCACATATCAATGCGTAGTGAGGATTTGTCAATAACTGTATTATGCCTCCTTTTCAATGAGTAGTGGGGATTTGTCAATAACTGGAATATGCCTCCTTTCCGAATGGAAAAGCTTTGATTTGTCATATATCAATGACATTAATGGGGATTTGTCCATAACTGGAATATGCCTCTACAAGATGGTTAAAATAAATGTGTAACCCAAAGTGCCTCCTCGACTGCTCACGTGCTTAAATTAAACTGCCTTTAAAAGAAGAAAAATGCAGGAATACAACATTGAGTAGTTATAGACTAGTTATGCTTTGATACAACTAAATGCATTGTATATGAGTGTATTTCTTATTCAAACCAACATTTAAAAAGCTTCTGGACAAGAACGTGCATCCCACTGCAGTTGTACTTGTTATATCAACAATTTCATACATTATCACTGTAATTGTTATCGGAGTATGCTAACTAGGGAGCAAACAGACCTTTTTGCCAGGTAAATTTTTGGGCTTGAATCCGGTCAGATTTTTAAGGGTAGTTTGATTAAAGTTCCATACATTTTAAAACCTTGTCTCAGGAATTTTGCCCCATTTTAAATCAACTCAGATGCTCAAAAAATCGATCAAAATTTTAAATTAACTGAAAATTATAAAACAAACCACAATAAAAACTACCAAAAAAATAACTCTAAAAAACCTACCAAAAAAATAACTCTAAAAGGAAGATTGTTCCCGAGTTAACCCACTCCCTTGTTATATAATAACTTAATGAAACATCTATAACAACAACTAATTTAATAGCATGGTCTGATATTATATATATATATATATATATATTAAAACTGCAAGCAATAAAATATCGTGTTAATCCACATGCTTGACACTCTGGGTGGGTAGATTTTTCACTCGGAAGTTCAGTGGCTGATCTCAATATCCGACTAAATAAAAACTCAAGTTCCGGATGGATCATGCCTATCACGCTTGAAGTTATAAAATATCTACACGCATAAACCATAAATTAAATGTTATAAAAGTATGGCAAACGTTTTCCACAATCTTCACATGCAAAGAAGCCAATAATATATACACGCAAGAAGATACGCATCTTCATCTTCTGATATGGTATGGCAGCAAGCTGAATATTGAATTGCTCAATTTCAGTGTCAGATTGGCATCTCTTGTTTCAATGGAGTTAAATAATGAGTATATGATATTAAAAGAAGATTCAAATTTCACATATTTCTATAATAAGAACTCAAGCAACCTCGACAGTTTCCTGTTCAGACCTTACAGTCTACTCCTTGACAAAATTGTCCTCAAAAATTGCCCATAAAAAGGCAGCAGGATCCGAGAAGGGTATGTTTCTATAGAAATCTGGTTTTCTGCTAGAGAGATTTGTTATCTGTTTGCAGATTAGATTGATATATATATATTTATATATAAATATATATATTTAGAATAATGAAAAGACCCACATATATATATATATATATATATATTTAGAATAATGAGAAGAACTCACAATTGCAGGGTCAAGATTTGTTGGTTGAAAGGAATGAAGAAGACCATCCGCCTGACAAACAACTTTGATGACAGTCTGCTCTGATCAACGGGATAGGGCAATCCACATTTTGGGATATTGCAAGCTACGGGGTTTAAATTCTTTTCACAGTGTTGAAATATATAATTTCTATTTATTCAATAGGATGTATTAAGAAGTAGAGTTAATCTCTACGTGAGTTGTGTGATCTTATTATTAAAAATTTGTTAGAAAATTAAATTTATGAGATTCTAAATTTATGTTTATGGTTGAGATATTTACTCAACCTCTCATCCTATATTTGAAATAAGTTATATCTCATAACAATCATATATACTCTATATATTAAAAACAATGTAATGTATATGATAGATTGATTAATAGAGTTTAGTTTTGTGTATTCAGTAATGTCTACTCTCTCGTTTTAACACACAGTATATATGTGTATAATATCAGGTCTTTCAGTATGTGTATAATATCAGGTCTCTCAGTATGGTATAAGGGATCATTTTAATTGTTTGTAGCCATTGTTAAGAAATTTTAGAATCCCCATTGTTGTTAAGAAATTTTAGAATCCCAATTGTAGCCATTGTTGTTTTATGGACTTCCCAATCTTATTCGCTCATTTATCTGGTATGGTTCAACCATGTGTAGAAATGAATGAGGACGAAGGTTGTTTAAATTTAGTCAAATCAGTGTTAGCGTGATTGGTTTATAAGGGTTTTGTTTTATAAGTTTATTCAGGGTTAAAATTTTATGATAATATGGAGGAGAAACTAAAATTCAGTCATGTTAAGGGTTGGTGTGATTCAGACCTGATTCTATTTTGAATGATTTTGATGATTTATATATTCTTGAATGACTATTTTTTAGATCAAAAATATTTCAAATCTATAATAATTTTATCACTAACAAAAAAAAATCTTCTTTCTATTTTATGTCCAATTCATATTTCTGTTGGTTAGATAGCAGAATTGTTATCCTTCATCAAAATTTAATTTTCACAAAATTAACATATTAACTATTTGTAATTTGTAATATGAATTAAGGGTTAATGTAAATTTTAAGATATGATTGGGGAGATATGCAATTACTAGGATGCAATTTGGACTATGGATGATCAAAGTCATTTGGACTATGGATGATCAAAGTCATTGGAGAGATTTATCCTCCCTTGTATCTGATATGCCCTCAAGATTGATCGTCCCATGTGGAAATGAACGTGGCTATTAAGTTTGTGTATTGTTGTCTAAATAAATATTGTTGATGCTCATGAACACCGAACCACTCTTATCGTTGTAAAATATATCCTCGTCACCAAACGTTGTTCAGAAAATGGGAATGAGTACATCTGTTTTTGGATTTATGAGTGAATATTTACAAAGATTTAAAACAAAATTCATTTAAATGTGACCGGTTCTATTTGTAGTATAACATCCTGTAAGAAACAATGAATTCACAGGTTCTAAGTAAAACTTTGTACATAAAACTATTCACAATATCTAGAATAAGATTTTTAGAAGTGTTTGATTCTCTTTTTAATAAATATTTAAAAAAATAATTAATAATTATTAATTTATTTTTATATTTTAATTTTAAATTTTGTTAAAGTAAAACATCAAACAATGAATTCACAAGTTATATAAGTGAAACTATGTATATAAAAGTAGTTACTACAATATTTGGAATAATATTTTTAAAAAATAGTTTATATATATATATATATATATATATATATTAATTTTAATTTTAAATTTTGTTTAAAATTAAATGAACAATTTTATTCTTATTCTAACTTAAGTTAATGGTAATGGTAGTATTTTATGATACTTTAGTGTAAATGGAAATATGAAAAACCAAATATTTAATAGTCTTTTATGATACTTTAGTGTAAATGGAAATATGAAAAACCAATATCTGAGATATTTGCATAATAAATTTAAATAAAATGTAATAAATTGAATTGTCTTTCTAATATATAGTTCTATCTATTAAATTTTATACAAAGTATAAGGTATATGTTTGTGTTGCTACAACACTTTTAGTAGTTAGATTTTTAGTAGTTAGATGATAGAAACAATATATATTTTTGAAAAAATATGATTATTTTAATTTTTTTGAAATTAATAAAGTTAGCCAAAATTTTAAATTACTAGGTCAAAGTGTTGGTGTGGAGTTTGGAGATCTTAAATAATGAAGATGGAAAACTTTTTAATCATGTGGAGTTTAATAAGGGATAGTTCTTACTCATTAATATTGGGACTACTAGTAGTTAGGATTTGGGTGGTGATAAGTTATTTATGGAGGTAGGAAGTTATGTGATGGAGGTAAAAGGTTATTATTGTACTCGAACTATGTTCAATTAGAGATTTCCCTCTCAAATAGGCTAGTGAACATTGCTCAGTTTTTGGCATATCAATAAAGAGTTCTATTTCTTGTTATATTTTGGTTTCTCTAAGTTTATTTCTACTTGTTTGCATCTCTTCATAAATTGCTCTTAAACTATTTGTATATGCTCTTTAAGTACATTACAAGTGTCATAAGAGAACTTTCATGTGCCAACATGCACCCTAATTTCAAAGAATTTATTACTTTTTAGGTTAGAGACCTGTTCCAACATCTATAAACATACATATTTATCATTCAATTTCTTAGGTCAGAGACGTGTTCTAACATCTATAAACATATATATTTATCATTCAACAAGTCAACTCGTGACTGCAAATAGAGAATACAAGTAGGGTCACTTGGTTGGATGCCCTTGTACACCTCCATAAGTATTCGGTTACTAGTATCATATTAGATAGAATCTATTCACAATTTCGATCTTCCACATACCCTCTTGTATATTGGGACCCTCCAAGGAATACCTGGAACCACACATACAAAATCCTTTTGGTTGATGTTTGTCGATATAGTACACTAAGCAAAACAATAGGAGAGATCATTCTCATGTACTAGGAAATTAAGTAGTATGATTAAGGGTACGACTAATCCTCCTTAGTTAGAGCCATGAAATTCCAAGTGATTACTATCATTGGAAACCCTTAAAGGTGCATTACATGATTACATTTCTTGAAATTCCCTTACTCTTAAGACCTTGTTAAACATCCATTGTTGAAGAAACAAAGTTCCTATAAATCCTAGAACATGCAAAATTTGAAGCTTTTGGAATTAAAAAAAAAACAATATCCTTTAAAATCATCTTAAGGTTACCTACAATAGAGTTGTATACTTTTATTAACATTTTCTTTAATCACATACATTAAATCATACTAGGTGATTACAGTTTAACCTCTTATCTTAAAAAATATAAATTGATTATACACTAAAATTGGATATCAAAAATAAAATATAATAATTAAAAGAATACTTTCATGAAATTAGAATATGGGTTCCATAGTATATCAACTAATTAATTGTGAATTAAAGCTCTCTACCTAAAAAATATTACTTCCAAAACAAATAAAAGAGGAGGTTCTCTAACCTAAACAAGATTAGGTTCAAAACTCTTAAAAGAAGATGTTGTAATTTTATGAGTATTGAAATAAATTTGGAATAATTTTGTAACTTTTTTAAAGGTGGTAAAATTTATTATAATTTAGTTATTGATAGGTGGTGAGGATAGTAATAATTATTATTGGTTGCTATCATATTTAATGAAATATGGGTTGAGTTATCACCTTTATTCAAAGAAAACTACACCACTTGAAATGATCCATTGGTGGTCCCTGTAAAAGACACAAGGGTTTCATAATGAACAACTCACCGAAGTCATAATAAGATATATATGGTAATAATTGATTGTAAAAATGATGATATTACAAGGATAGGGCCTGCCTATATATATTCCCTTCATGGTTTTATGAAGAGTCATGACTTTTAGTCATGACCTTTTATTACATTAATGCTTACTTTTACTTCTATTTATTATTTTAATGTCTATATATTATATTATTTATTTATTGTGACATTGCCCTTCCCTTAAATTTTTCTTTGTCCTCATAGCAATGATAAGGAATGATGTAACTAGAGAAAGTGCTATGATTCTCATGCAACATATTCTTCCAGTAGATTTTTCCATTTAATCAGATATTCGTTGATTACTCAAGAACATAATCTCTTTTCCCAGGTGGCGATAATGGCTTCGGGATCTAAAATGATTATTCCTTCCTCATCCAACACAGGAAGTATAGTTTGTGCATTTTGTTATTGCCCCGAGACTCTCTTTAGATATGATACATGAAAGACCTTATGGATACGCCTTTTATCTGGTAAATCCAATTGGTAAGCTATGTGAATGATTTTTCTATTTATTTGATATGGTCCATAAAATTTTGGAGCCAATTTATTCTTCCCAGGTTGTTTAAGGGATAATTGTTTGTAAGGTTGAAGTCTCACAAATACCCAATCTCATACTTCGAACTCTCTTTCTGTTCGGTTTTGGTCCGCTTGTTGCTTCATTCAATTCTTTGTATCTGTTAAGTTTTCTTTGAGTAACTGAAGGATTTTCTGATTTTCGTCTAAATGGTCTTTTATTGATGCAACTTTAATGTGGTTGGTGGCCAACTCCTTCCATGATGGAGGTTCGTAACCATAAAGAGCTTGGAAAGGTGTCATTTTAGCTGATGTGTAATAAGTGGAATTATACCACCACTCAGCAAGGTGCAACTGTTGAAAACATTTATTTTGTTTGTCAAAGATAAAACAATGAAGATAGGTTTCTAAACATTTATTGACGACTTTTGTTTGGCCATTTGTTTGAGGGTGGTAAGATGAGCTCATATTGAGAGAGGTTCCGATTTGTTTGCAAAATTCTCTCAAAAAATTCCCTTTAAATTTGGCATCTCTATCATTGATGATAACCTTAGGGAACCCATGTAGTTTGTAAATATTTTTATAGGATATTTTAGTCATTTGTTTTGCTGAATCTGTTTTCCTTACTCAAATAATGTGTGCATACTTAGTTAGTATGTCTACTAATACTAATCTTTTATCTTTTCCGTTGGATATGGGTAGTCCTTCAATGAAATCCATTGAAATTTCTTCCCATTTTTGGTTAGGAATGTGTAACAGGTGGAGTAACCCAGGCATCGACACATTTTCATTCTTGTTCCTTTGAAAGAGATCACATTCTGCTACATATTTTTGAATATATGCACTCATCCCTTTCCAAAAAAATGATCTTCGTGCATTATAGTATGTTTTGAAAAATCCTACATGACCTGCAGCTGGGAAATCATGAGATTCTTAAAGAACCTTGGCTTTAAATCTTGAGTTGGTATTTAAGTAGATTCTCCCTTTATAGCATAAGTTGTCATTTTTCCATTCGAACTTAGGATATTGATTTAAATTGTCGATTATAGAGAAAGTCTCCGAGTTTTTTGCATACTCAGTTCGAATTTCATCCAACCATTATGGGATGGCTATTAATATTGCAAAAACTTATGTTTCTTCATCAATTTGTGATAAGGAATCAACCATGATGTTTTATTTTCCTCTTTTATGTAGAATTTCCATATCAAATGTGGCAATTTTCTCTATCCACTTTTGTTGTTCGGTTGACAATGTTTTTTGTTGTAACAAGTACTGGAGACTATTATGATCTGTGCGTATCAAGAACTTACTTCCCAATAGATATCAGCGCCATTTTTTTAATGTGTGCATGATGGCAAGAATTTCCTTGTTGTAAGTGGATTGTAAGCATTTTGTTTGATTTAATTTCCTACTCTCAAAAGCTATTGGGTGCCCATCTTGCATCAATATTGCTCCAATTCCAAAACCTGACACGTCACACTCAATGATGAAAGGTTTGGAGAATTCAGGTGTTGCTAATACTGGGGTTGTGGACATAATTCTTTTTAAGTTTTCAAAACATTTTGTGCTTCCACATTCCATTGGAAGGAGTTTTTCTTGAGGAGATTTGTTAGAGGGGTGGTTAAATGAGCATAATTCTTGATGAATCTTTGATAGCATCCTGCCAATCCTAGAAATCCTCTTAACTTGAATATGTTTTTGGGTTTAGGCCATTCTATGATTTCCCTAATTTTCTTGGGGTCTACCTTGACTCCTTTTTTGGATATGATGTGACCAAGGTACTCTACTTCCTCCTTGCCAAATGTACAATTTGACATTTTGGCATAGAAATGATTTTCCTCCAAAAGTGATAACACTTGTCCCAGATGTTTCATATGTTCCTCCCTTGTTTTACTATACACTAAGATATCATCGAAGAAGACTAAGACATTTTTCCGAAAGTATGGGTGAAATAATTCATTCATTGTCGCTTGGAAAGTGGTGGGGGCATTAGTTAGCCCAAAAGGCATCACCTTGAATTCATAGTGTCCTTCGTGTGTCTGGAAGGCAGTCTTGGCTACATCTTCTAGTCTGAATCTAATCTGATAGTACCCAGATCTTAAATCAAGTTTTGAAAAATATCTTGCTCCGTGAAGTTCATCCAACATTTCATCAATAAATGGGATGGGAAACTTATTTTTGATTGTTATTTTGTTTATCCCTTGGTAATCTATGCATAATCTGAAAGATCCATCTTTCTTTCGAACTAACACTACTGGAGTTGCATATGGACTTCTACTTTTCGTGATGACACCACATTTTAATAGGCCTTGGACTAATCTTTCTATCTTTGTTTTGTGGTGATGGGGTTATTTGTACGGTCTAACCTTGACTGGGATTGATCCTGGTTTAAATTCAACTATATGTTCAATTCTTCTTTGATCAAGGTGGATATTGGTGGCCACCCACCTATTCCAACTAGATCCTCATGTCCATTTTTTTTGTTCATCACGTTCTTCTGTACTGATTTGTAATTGTGAGTTCTACACTTCTGGGGTTGTCTGAAGTCCCACACATCCTCCAGGTGGATATGAGTGGCCTCTTGGCTAATCCAACTGGCTTATTTTGTATGTTTTCATGTCAACACATCTTGTTATATTTCAAGGGCCCTTTTGGGGCCCTAAACATTGTTTTTTTGTCTTTCCACAATCAAAATGTAAAGAGTGGAATGTGTATCTCTCTGAAATACCTTTCCAATAGGCTATCACACGCCCAAAACGAAGGTCGTATGCAAAAGTTATGACCTTGGGAAGTTGAGGTACCAAATTACACCAACTTACCCATAGGGCCCACATGACTTTTGTTGTTTCACCTTATAGGGTTTGGTTTTTGGATGTCTAGATTTTTGGCATTCATGAGTAATATCAAAAAGGCCTCTGGAGCCTCATTGTAATCCATTCTTCTTAGAAAGATGCACGTAGCAGCCACATCTCTTCTCAGAGATAGCTACCATCATTCGAGCAAGTGTTTCAGTTCTATAGTTGTACAGTTTCCACCTATTTCATTATTTAATAGAAGATATTGTTCACTGGATATTTGTGTTATTCTTCATATCTCTGTGTTTATTGTATTCAGTTTGTTAATCAATTCGTTCCTTTCCTAAATCTGTATCAATGGTATCAGAGCAGTATACTCTTCATTTATTTTTCTTCGTGCATGTCCACAACAAGATCTGGGTACAAGAAGTTGGGACTCAAACCAATCAATCCATTACAAGATCCATCGCGCCAAGCCTGACAACAACCCATGGGGGGTGTTAAGAAAGATGATGGAGCAGGGGATCCTGTTAAAATGTTGCTCGAGGAATCCCTCACACGACAAAGGAACGAAATGATGGACAACTTCGCTCAGATCCTTCGATGACTGCCCATAGATGAAGCATCTTCATCAAGCGGCCATGCAACCCCCTTCAAGGTACAGGTAAATTTTGATATTCCATTATTTGAAGGACTGATAGATGCAGATGTTGTAGATAAATGGTTGAATCTTCTCGAAGGATATTTTTCGGTCCACAATTTTTTCGATAGGGAAAAAATCACTTTTGCACTCCTCAAGATCGTTCCCCATGTTAAAGACTAGTGGGATACTTACTCTGAGAAAAGGGACATGGAGGAA
>JASDQU010201756.1:6214-19087 GCA_032191745.1 Picea mariana | reverse complement strand
GAGTATGAAAAACACTTAAAGAGAACTCTCTCAGTTAATTTTTCGTAAAATAGTTCGACATGACCAAAAAAGTGATAAACTATTGCCCATCAAACGTTCTATTCAAATACTTTTACAAGCGTGAACAAAACAAGGTCGCTCGACCATCTTTTCGTTTTTATGGAGCATGAAAAGAGCTTAAAGAATACTCCCTTAAGTTCGTCGTTTTTGTGTTACCATAACAAGTACCAAAAGATGAGAAAAAGTATACTCGGTTACACTCTCATATATTGTCAAGCACGAGAATGAACGAAGACTGAGCTCGAGGTTTTTCCTACAAAAACCCTAAAAAAGTAATTGTACATGCGACAAAAAGAAAAAATACCCGTACCCCCTCATTTGTACTTTGAAGTTACCATACCTACAGAAAACCATACTCACAAGGCTATTAGGGCATTAGGTTTCATAAGCAAAGACAAAAATAATATAAAAAATCAATAAAAATAGTAAAAAGTGAATAAATATGGGTAAAAAGGGCTTTTTACCATTTCATTGTGATGTTGCCAAAAACTTGTCCAACATACCTCATTTTTCCCCAAATTTCTTTCCTCGATTGTAGGAGGCACAAGCGATCATTTGGTGAACGGTTTCTGCCAACGAGGTAGGCTCTTGATCTTTCAACTTTTCCATGGTTTATTTTTATTTTTTATTGGCAATTTTTGAGTTTTTAAGTCCATTTTAGGGTCACACCATGCGCTCAAGCATTCTCGTAGGTGGGCCTTGTGGGACCTGCGAGAATCCTAGGATTTTCGCAAGTGGCCTTCAGGGAACTTGCGAGAATCTCACACTGTGCAAAAGGGCCACCTGCGGGGGATGAAAAATGGATTTCAAAGTTTGGTTTTGCTCAATAAAAATTATGCAAAAGTTTGAAACAAGTTGTTGACTCTTCTCTCATGGCTCTTGTACATGTGTTTGACCGTCATGATGCTGGAGTGGCGAGAAAGGGAACATGAGGAGGATGATTCCATTTCCAGGAATGACCCTAATATAGTCGCTACCCTCTGAGACTGTGGGCTACTAAAATTATTCAGGATTCCAGGCATGAGGTCCCAACTCAGATTGTTGGAATACCTAGTCCACATGTGGGACGTGGATCAATAGTTATTTCACATGGGATTCCATATGCTAACCCTAGATATCGAGAATATCTATTTTCTAACGAGGTTGTTACGGTGTGGATACCATGCTAGCTTGACCGGAGGCAGAGGCGGCAGGCTCCCTATGAGTGAGTATTGTCGCCAGTATTGTGTTCCTGAGGCAGAGAGAAGCAAGGGTAAGGTTGCTATTTGGGGGGTCCAAGATTTGACCTTGTGGAACATCTTGTTCACTATCGCATGCATGGCTGGGAGTGCGTCTCCACACATGGCTCTGCAGAGCTACTTCCAATATGCCATAGACTGTATAGAGCCTCGAGTCTTCAACTGGTCGGATGCAATTCTTCGCAGTATGAAAAGACAATTGACGAAGTGTAGAAAGGGTGACTTGAAGCAGTGTGGGTACGGATCACTTTTGGTGTCATTCTTCCTCGAGAGGGTCCCATTGCTGTGACTACAGGTTGATTGGGGTTTACCGGCCCTGGAGGATTCGAAGATGCTGAGGTGGTGCAACCTCGTGGATCGACACATAGCTGGGCCTATAATCAAGTACAATGATTCATTTTTTGACTATTTAAGGCCCCAGATGCTGATGATTGACGACTACGCATACGCTGGTTTGGATTTCCAAGGGGATCCGGATTTGGCCCTACCTAAGGATGCTTAGTGGGGTGACCTAGGTAAGAAGTACACATTTTTTTCTTTTTAAATGTTTTTGCAAATTTTATCATATGAGATGTTTTTATGCTTGTCCAAGAACTAATCACAAAATCTCTTTTTGATGACATAGATGTGGGGCCATATCGACCTTCAGGGACATCTCCTATTCAACGGTGAGGAGAGGCAGCTCCAGTGGTGAGATGGGATGCCAAAGACTACGAGGCAGTGGAGCAGAACTTGGAGGAGTTGACCGCGGACATCCTGGATATTGCTATTGGGGAGATCCCTAGACTTTACCAATGCTATACTATGGGCGTGTCTAAGTCTATCAGTCAACTGATTCATAGGGTAGCCCGAATAGTTGTGTGTTATCGTGAGCGTCATCCGTGATGCTATTTTGTAGAAGCTATGGGCTTCGTATTTTGAGATTTTGGTCCTTGGACAAAAACCTTTTGTAAAAACTTTTGATTGTTATATACGTATATACAGCTTCTACTGGCTTATTTTGTATTGTGTGATACATGTGATGTGTGATTGGTTTATAAATGGCCCAAATGTATGTCTAACACATAGTTATCTAATGCATCATTCAATGTATTTAGACATCTAGGAATGTGTTGATACTCAATATAATCAAAATAACATTCCAAGAGGCGAATTCGTAAATATACCCATAATAAATTAGGACTTCGAATATCATAGACATTACTTAGCTATAGTACTACTAGCTGCGAATGGAGTCGTATAACCAAGTGGTGGATACCAAGCAAAACATCATCAATCAATAATTCGACGACGGTGCTATATTCAACAATATTATTGGTTGCACGACCAAGGCACACACCTTGTAGACAAATAAGTTTGTTTGTAGGTGTGTAAATTGCCCATGCAGCAGAAGCAAGGTTCTGAGTACTACGACTAGGGCCATTGGCTAAGCCTATGTGGGGTAGAAAAGACTCTGACATCTTGAAACCAAGCACAATGTAACATAAGAGGTTGAGGGAAGATACCAAATAACGAAAAAGAATACTACAGTAACACACAAAAAGTATGATACAATAAAATAGAAGCACTCATGAACAGGTGGTCTTAGGCATAGTACTTCTTTAAGTATATCCCATTTCTGGGTTCACTCAAAGGGATATCGTCATAGTCCACCAACTCGTAAGCTCCTTTCTCCAAAACTCGTCTGACGATATAAGGACCTTTCCACATAGCTTCAACTTTTTCGGCTCCTAGCATATATCGATCTTGTTCGTAAAGGAGAACCATATCACCTTCAGAGAAAACGCGTGGCTTGACATGTTTTTCGTATTGGGCTTTGACGTGCTTCTTTTGGGATTCTATAACTAGGGTGGCATCGTGACGGGTTTCGTCTAATTGCATGAGATACAACAGACGTTCTTCTTCAACATAAGTGTTTGGGAGAAGTTTGACGGCTAGTTTTAGGGAGGGTATCTCACATTCAATCGACAAAATGGCTTCTAGACCATAAACTAACTGGAATGGTGTAAACCTAGTAGCAGACTTAACGAATGTCCATTAAGCCCATAATGCTAAAAACAACATCGTGTGCCAACTCGTTTTGTGAATCCCTATCATTCGTCAAAGAATGGTAATGAGGACCTTGTTTATTGCTTCAACTTGGTCGTTGGCTTGTGGGTAATAGGGTGTTGATTTTTCATGGCGAAGACCCAAATTTTTCAGTGAGTTAGGACATCATGAAGTTTCTAAAGTGGCTACCATGATCAGTAATGATAGCCTGAGGAACACCAAAATGAGAAATGATGTGATTGAATATGAATAATGCTACAGTCCTTCCAGTATTGTCAAATGTCGGCATCGCCTTGGCCCATTTCATAAAATAATCTATGGCTACAATAATGTATCCATGCCCCCCGACCGAGTGAGGGTGACATGTCATGAAATCGATACCCCATTTCACAAAAGGACCAATAGAGACCACAGGGTGTAGAGGAGTAGGGTGTGATCGTATTTTACTATTGTAGGTTTGGCAAGAATGGCATTTTTGGATGACAATTATACAATCGTTGAATAAATAAGGAAAAAAATACCCTGCTCATATGATCTTCTAGGCAGTAGCATACCCAGACATGTGACCACCACAGGCTCTAGAATGGAATTCATTTAGGGCTTTCTTAGCTTCATCAAATGTGAGGTAGCATCAAAAAACGGAGTCAATACCATGACGATAAAGAGTATTACAGAGGATAATATACTGATGGTCTTGGTAGCGTATTCGACGGTGGTCAATGCTGGAAAAAGTGGGCTGGAAAGTATGGGTCTGGAGATATATGATGATATCTCTGTACCAAAGGTCATCGAAACTAATCAGGAAAAGGGATTCATCAGGTAATGAATCGGTTGCTACATTTTCTGTCTTAGAGCAGGGAAGGTTGCATATCAACTCGGCAAACACCGAGGATTTCTTGGACATAGCGCTTTCGAATTCTAAGTCAAACTCCTAGAGTATTACGATACATTTGGAGTATTTTCCCCCTATCAATTGGCATGTAAGAATGTGTTGCATAGGGTTGCAATTAGAAATTACCGTAGTCTTGCAAGAGAGGATATAGTGCCAGAAACGTTGAACAGCTTGGACGGCTGCCAAGGCCAGTTTTTCAACATATAAATACTTGGTTTCAGTAGTTGTGAGACTCCGACTCAAGTAATAAATGACATGTTCATCATGAGAATCATCCTCCTGGATGAGAACCATAGCGATGGTATAGTCCTAAGTTGCGAGGTAAAGGAAATAATCTCGACTGTAATTAGGTGGGAAGAGTAATGGGGTACGTTTCAAAGACAGTTTCAAAGCTTCAAAATCTTTCTTGGCAGTGGTATCCCATATGAACTCAGAACCTTTCTTGAGCAGTCTCATAAATCCAAGAGTTAGCTCAGCATAGTTTGGGATGAAACGATAGAGAAATTTTGCTTTCCCTTGCAAACTTTGTAACTGGCAAAGTGAGGAAGGAAGAGGAAGATTGAGAATCACGTCGACCTTCAAAGAATCTACCCTAATCCCTTGATGTGAAACAATAAATCCTAGAAGTCGGTCGGATTCTACGCAGAAAACACATTTGTGGGGATTCAAGCATATATGGTAAAATTGACATCGATGGAAAATGATGCGGATTTGTATTGGATGATCTACACGGTGCATGGAATGAGTGAGTAAGTCATCAAGATATGGTTGCACAATGTGGTTTATATCATGGAAGGCGTAAGACATAGAATGCTGAAAAGTTGCGTCGGTATTCTTTAAACCGAATGGAAGTTCCCGATAGGGGAAAGTGCCCCAAGGACAAATAAAAGCGATCTTGTGTTGGTCCGTGGGAACAATATTGATTTTATTATATCCGGAGAAACCATCCATCAGAGAGACGATTTCACTTTCGGCATAATCATCGACGATCTGGTCAACGAAGGGTAGGAAAGTTGTCTTTAGGACAAGCTTTGTTAATGTCCCTATAATCAATGCACACGTGGATTGTGCCTTGTTTCTTCTTGATCAGGACAATATTGGAAACCCAATCAGTTAGAGCCATAGGGTAAATAAAGCCATCTTTGAGAAGTTTCTCAACTTCAAGCTTGATAGTGGCCGCTTTATATGGGTGGACCGAGCAAATTCATTTCCGGATGGGTTTAGTGTTTGGGTATGTCTTAATCTCATGTATCACAATGTCGGGGTCAATACCCGACATTTCTTCATAGTTCCAGGTGAAGGCACCACAAAATTCTTGGAAAAGAGACTTGTAGGTGACAACTTCGTCATGGGAACATGAAGCTCTGATATGCACATTTTTGACAATTCCAGGTTTTATGTATATGTCGAGGGGGATGGTCGGTGAGATATTACATAAGTTCCCTTCATAGAACAAATCATATGTAGACTCAGGAATGGTATAAATGACGACAATGGTCGATGGGGTCGAGATCCGTTGGTAACCCTCGATGGTGTGTTGCTCTAGGTAAAGGATGGAACGATGATGTCCATCGTCCCAAGGGGTGTCTTCCATGGACATAATAGACATAATCATCTCATCCGTGTTAAAAATGACACGGAATGGATTTGGAGATAAATCACCAAGAGAGGGGGTAGAAGGGGTTGTCGATTGAATGGCCTGATAAGCAGATTCAACCAGACTCAAAGACATTTCGTCACCATAACAAAGATGATCGTTAGAGTTGGGTACCATCCATGGGTCATAAGACATAGGGGTTCCGTGAATAGAGGTGGAGATCATGTTGATCAAGGCGAAAAATGGATGTGGAACATTGGGTGGTGGGATGGGGAAAGTACCCATTAACGAGGAATCTTTAAGAAGACCCACACTGACGTTCTCGTATCCGGGGTTTTTTTTTGAAATGAGCAGTACATTGCCGATACGTGCATCGGAGTGAAAGAAGGCCAATTTGTCGACGGTAACTACTTTTTCTTGATGTGGGAAAGGCACACCACATAAAAGAGTCAACACAACTGCACGCATGGAATCAATCCAGCTACGGCCAAGTAGAAGGTTGTAATCGAGAGGAGCATCAAAGACCTCCACTTCAACTTGGACCATTTTGCTTTCGAACATAATAGGCAACGAAGGGAGGACACCGTAAGGCTTAAAACCAGAGCCATTGAAGGATTTGAGCGTGTTGTGGGATTCAATCAAAGGAGGAGAGCTGATGTCTTTCCAGCAGGTAATAGATATGACACAGGTCAAGGAACCCTCATCAATAATTGTTCTACAAATGTTTTTTTCGGAGACAATAAATTGTATTTGGAATGCGATGTGAGGGGGTAACCTTGGAATGTGATCTTCCAAGTCAAAAATTATTAAATTTGTATCTGTGGGATTGATTCCACCAATAGATTTCAACAATGCCTTCTGTTGTATAGGACAACTCTGAAGGACTTCGAGGGCTGACATCGCAGACGGTGCTTGGGCCAGATCTTCGACAATACTGTAGTTCTGGGCAACATGTGCATGAGTATTGAAAGTCGATTTTCAAACAACACACTTTGGGGGAGGCCGAAGAACTATATCTAGGCTCAGTCGTTCGAGATGAAGAGGACCATTGGTAGGTGGAGTTGTGGGAGATGGTTGGACCAATGAAGGAGGTATCACATCAACCTTCTCTTTGGAGGAAGAATAATCTTTGACTCGAGTGATAAGTGTGATGTCAATATTCTTTGAATCGTTTGAACACATTAATACATAGGATGTATTGGAGGGTAAGGTTGGTCATGAATGACCAATTGGGCCTTTTGTTGAGAGGGGAAGGGTTGTGACAATATGGCCAGAGTGGGGGGTTTCATGGTCCCTTGAAGGAACTTAGTAATCTTAGCTCATCATGGACAATCCTTAGTGTAGTGATCATCACCACAGATAAGACAAGGGTATCAGGGTTTGTGCTTATCCCTATCATCAACAGGTGGTGTTTTGGTTTTCTCAATTTGTGGATTATTTTTATCCTCCTTGTTCTTACCCTTTCCTTTTTTGGATTTATTTTTTCCAGCGGGGGTAGATTAAACAAGATTTACCTCAGAAGTATTTCCAGTGGGAGGGGTGGGAGACAGATAATTTTAAACATTAGAAGAAATGGGTTTGGGGTTGTTGCTAGAGGTTTGGATGGAATGAGGTTGGGCATGAAAAGTTTCAATCACACCGTTAGCTGCATGAGAAGCAATAGTGGTAGTTGAAGTAGTGGAAGTAGAAGGATGAGGTGCATCAGGGAGTAATTCGTAAAGAGTACTCCTTTGTGAGTAAACGTGGTCTAGGTATTGGGCATGACTGATTGCCTATTCTTCGGTGACAACTCCACCCATGGCGATGTCACAAGTGATGTCGTTCACAAATGATTTCGTGAACCATTCTGCCAGTAACTGATTGGGAAGTTCAAGTTTGATGAGACGTCGTCTCTGTCGCCACTCATGAATGTGATCAAAGATATGAGTGACTTTGTTTTGTTTGAAAGAACTCAAAATCTCGGTTCCCGTTTCGTAGCGAATCGATAACTAGTAGTGGGTGAGGAAATCCATAGCGAGGGTGTTGAAGTCGGTGAAGAAGCCTCATGGTAATTCTATATACCNNNNGAATAGAGTCATCCATCAAGGAGTTGATTGAGCACCAAAGGTGAAAAGTCATTACATGGTTGTTCGGTTCCTCTCCCGGTTTACCATCAAATTTAGGGATGTTGGATGGTAGTTTGGCCGGTATGGCGGGCCATTGAGGAGAGTGACGGATCAAATCATTTAAAATCCTCAACAGATCTGGGAGGTCCAGGGTGGATAAGAAAGGTAACTGACTATTCACATGCAAGTATTGGTGACTTTGGGGAGGGAGTCCCATTGGTAAACTAGTGGGACCATAAGAAGTCTTCATATAATGTGAAGATCCGGGTAGATTCGGTTGTTGGTGTGGAAGCAAGTAATTCATAGGGTTGTACCCTTGAACAGGGGCGTGGGGTTGAGTGTTCGAGCGCCAAATAGGATTGGACGTGCCTGGATATGGTTGGCCTGTACTAGGGGGTATGACAGAGTTATCTTGAGGTTCTTTCCCCCCAGTTGATTGAGGATTATGTTGTATAAGATAGTTCCAATACTGGGCCAAGGATGGAGGTATGTTTTTTCCATAGAGTGGGGTCGGTGAGGGTTTCCCTCCAATTAGGGGTTGTGTCCCAATTGGGATTTGTCCTACAAAAGGGGATTGGGTTTGGCCTCCTTGGTGAAATTGTCCACCAACAGGAATCTGGTAATTAGGTGTGAAAGACAGGATGGTGCCACTAGGATCAGTGCCTCCGATAGAGGATGGAAGAGGTCGTCTGAAAGGGGGTGGAGGAAGTGTCAGAATGAAATCGGGAAGATAGTGCCAAGAAGGAGTGGAACCACCAGGAGTCCCGGATGTAATTTGTGTAGGAGAGGGAATAGAAGCATTCAACACATGATATCTAGGAGGAAGTGTTGGGGTGAATCTAGGCAAAAGATTTGTGCCAATGGGGGCTTGGCTAGCCACAGTAATCCCAGTGTGAGGATTTGTAGTATCTGGGACCATTGTGTGATGCACCATTTGTAGAGGGAGAGTCAAGATGTGGTTAGCTGGCGGAGAATTTGTACCAGGGAAATAATAGGCAGTAGTAAAAGGTATTGCATCTGGATCAGATGTTTCGGGAAGCACACGTGTGACAGTGATATCGACACCTGCTCCTGAGCCAAAGAGATCCAGTCTAAAATTGCCAGTAGTCCAAAAAGGATCTTGACCTTCAGGTCCTATGAAAGGTCCGGTTGGTGATCCAGAAGAGTGAACAACTAGATCTCCGGAAAAATTCACTTGAACAATACGTCTCTCAGAGTCGGTAGGAAGTCATAAGTCCTCTTGAGAATTGGTAATTCAGAACCATTCTAAAGAGTTAGTTCTTTCCACTTGTGGATTGGCGACGTCTTGGACTTCACTCTGTTAAGGAGAGCCCTCCAGTGAGTTGGTAGGAAAGGGTTGAGAACCTTCCAAATCTTCTGGGGGTAGGCCTTACATTCTACGTGAATGGCGTGGAGGGTCAATTGTGATCGAGTTAGAATCTTACGAAAGAAATTTTATGGCCAACTTGGGTAAACAAACAACATGCGCTAGTAAAATCTAGGAAGAAAAACCAAGCAAACAAAACCTTCCAATTCTGAAGTCACTAGTTGGTGATGAAATCCAATGTCATAGCTACGAGACAAGAAGGGGCTGGGCTAGGGTGGAAAAGTTATGTTGACGACCTGCTTAACGAACTTACAGCCTGGTCCAAGCTCCCACACATAATTGTGGGTATACCCTCCAAGGAGCCCGAGTGAGTATGGCCAATGTCGATTCTAGGTACCATGAAGACTTACCCCTTCACAGTCACCTTGTGTAAGACCCTAAGCATAGGCTACTAAGGTTACCACCAACAACAATAATTCCTGGGGGAACAGTCGATAGTCTGATCCACACACAAGGGTAGGGTATCTAGCTCGAAATCAGCTTGAGAGGCTTCCACTCATCATTGTGGGTATACCTTCAAGTGACCCCCATAATACGTGAAATCTCTACACCGATATCAACAAAGCAGGGTGAGTAACTATGTTAATGTTGATGCAACCTCAGGTTTGACCCTTGTGCGAGAAGGGCTTCCCAGGACAAAATGCTACAAATGGAATTTGACACTCCTTATCACAAGATGCTATTGTGTGTTTTGTGTGTTGGAGAGTGTATCTCACTGCCTATTCCAAAGCTATATCCTAGCTAATGTTGGTGTACAAGAGCCCTAGAAAAAGTTACTAGTTGAATTTTAAAATTGCGCAATATTATTAAAGGCTGTTGTTACTCAAAAGGAGACAGAAATGAAATCGATGTTGTTTGAGACTCTGACCCAACAATGCATAAATAGGAATGAATGAGACAAATTCTTGTTCGATGAATCCTATTTACAGGAGGGAGAGCGGATTTTTCTGGAACAATGTGAACTACGATGTATGATCTTCTCTGAAATGTAATATCAAACAACCATGAACAATGCAAATTCCCTATTCGTTCTCTTTCAATACTTGAATGCCAATATTTTTGAAGAAAAATTGCTTAAAAAGGAAAATGTCTTTAATTTTTATTAGAAACCAAGCAACAAGGATGGAACTAAGAAAAAACAAGCAACCAACGAAAAAGAAATACACAACAAACACCCAAACCAATCTTTCAATGAAGACAAAAATAACAAACTGACAAGACCAGTCTCTTCAAATGCACATGGGTAACAATTTTCCAAGTAATAAGCAATTGAAAAGAACAATTGATCTCAACTTTTAATCCAATCAAAGGCTCTCAACCCAACGATCACTCGGATTTCAAAACCGAAGATTATACCCTTGTTGCGAAAAGGTCAAGAGGTAAAAATTGAGAAAACATGATCAAGAAGAGCTTTCGATTTCTGGAAACTAATCATTCACAAGATTTGAATTCAAGAAACATTCAATCATTGGCCATAGAACTTCTTCCTAGACACACAAACAAATCTGGGCATATGAGGAAACAAAATATTTAATCCAAAAATTTTGCAAGTGGGTTTGCAGGCTGGCAGTGGGGTACAGTGCGAGAATCAAGGATTCTCGCAGGCTAGACATAGGCATAATGTGGGAAGTTCTCACTGAATTGAACATCAGGGTGCAAACTTTAGTGGTTCTCGCAGGCTATAGAAGGGTGCAGTGCAAGAAGGTCTGTAATCAAGCAAATTTTGGAAAAAAGACAAAACTTATGAGGGAACTTCTCGATCCAGGGAGTCTGTAAGGGTCTCCTCAAGACTCAGAGATTGATGGGAATGAAAAATGGTAGGTTAAGAAAAAATGGCCAAGAAAAAACCACCAAAAATGGGTTGTATCCCCAGTGGAGTCACCAATTTTGTTATCGGACAAATCGGTAGGTGCAAACACTAATGGATCTCCCTAGATCCACCTGGATCTAGAACAAAACATGATAGGACACAACTCTTTCCCTAAGTTGTAATCATTGAATCTACTACTAAGAAGGAATGAGTGACATACCTTTATATCGTTTCCTTAGGTCTCTGTTGTTCCCGCTTCACTCCGGTGCTCTTGTGAAATCAGGTCCAAGACAACAAAAAACGACCAAAGTGAAGATAACAAAGTATATTCAATGTCAACCTATGCATATGATCAAGGAGTTACGCAATAAAATAAGAGTGATTTTATGGGAAAGGGACATGCCGCTATATTATATTAAATGAAAGTAGAAGATACAACTAGATTGCCTTGATGTTGCAAGCTTCCTTTCAGTGACCCTTGGTTCCAACACACACACTTGCTCTGTATTTGCATGAAGAAGATCCAATACAACTTGGTAGACCAGATAGAGTCTTCAAGCTTCTGTCCAAGCATATTTCTTCGCACAATCTTTTCACCAATTCTTCATTCAATATTGCTTAACCTTTTCCATGAGAAACCTTTCAATATATAAGAGAAGGAGGGATGGTTACATGGATGAGGATGATCCCACCAAATCTGAGAAGTCAGTAGGTTTCCAACCATGCGAATGCCAACTCATTTTCTAGAAGATCCCCTTCTAGAACCTTTGTGACCTCTTCTCCTTTCCAAGCCTAAAAACAGGTTCACACACTATCTATGGAGCAGACTGCGAACAGTTCGCACCCTAAGTGTGGGTGGCTTGTGAGAATGAGGGATTTTTGCACCCTGTGATATAGGCAGCCTATGAACTCATCTTAAAAATGTGTTTTCTAGAAGGAGACAACAGTCATTTTTCTCAGGCAAAAAGTCCTTGTGGGAGCCTGAATACAACACTGTAGAGACATCACCAGAGTGACCAAAATCATGTGTAACACAAGGGTCCTTGTAATACATTGTTTGAAAGGTTGAAATAAAAAACTAAATTTGCAAGACCTGCAACCTCTGGAGGTATGCACCCACTGAGCATGTTGTATGATAGGTCTAGCTATGCTAAGTTCACACAATTACCTAGGCTTGCAGGTATATTACCTAATAGCTAGTTCTAATTGAGATTTAGATACCTCAACTACTGGAGGTGGTCAAGAGAACCAGGGATTCTTCCAGAGAGATTATTTCCTTGAAGATCTAGGAGGCCTAGGCTTTGGATTTGACTGATTTCCATGGGAATTATTCCTTGTAAATTGTTGGATCCGAGATATACCCTCTCCAAATTTTTAAGCATTCTCAGTGAATAAGAGATTGCCCCTTTAAAAGAATTCCCGCCTAAATCAAGAATTGTTAAACTAGTTAAGTTTCCAATCTGAGGAGGTATTTCTCTTTCCAATTCATTGCCACCTAAGTATATGGCATCCATTGTTGAAGAGAGGTGGAAGATAGAATAGGGAAAATGTCCCCTGAGATGATTAGAGGATAACGCTATTGTTTGCAGGGTGGAATAGTTGGTAAGAGCAGTAAGAATGGGAAAGCTCATGGTGTTGCCGCTAACGAATCTATTATTGTGTAAGTAAAGGTGTTGGAGTTGTGTCAACTTACCCAACTCCTATTAAAATTACTAAGACAACTGAGAGGGGGGCG
>JASDQU010201755.1:0-17230 GCA_032191745.1 Picea mariana | reverse complement strand
ATACCCATATTAGATCTCATTTTCAAAATATCTATCACACTACCAACCTTCCTAACCTCTTAACTCAACAAAAGTATGGTGATCTTGGAAAGCTTCTCTTAATGATTTTTTAGCATAGAAACAAAATTCTAAAGAATCACAAATAATCACTTACCCTCTTAAGATCCAATAGACCAATTCGGTCTTAATGGACATTAATCATCATCATCATCGTATATATATACACTTAAATTGTTACAAAACAATGGCAAGACTCTCTGGTTTAACATAATTTTATCATATATATATATATATATATATGAGGGGGTAGGGTATGTATATCTTCATAAACTTTATGAATCAAATCGTTGGACGGAAGGGAGTCCCTTGTCCCACAAACAATAAATTCTCATACACCAATTTGATGTACTTATTATTATTATTATTATTATTATATATATAACCCAATCTCAATGTTACTCACTTTTCTTTTCAATCGTTTCAAGAATAAACTTTTTCTATATACATTTTTTTTTTCCCAAATCATCTTTTTACATGTCATTTTTCATACCTACCTTCACACATTTTTATGTAAATTGTTTTTTCTTTGTTATATCTTCATCTCACGTCGTGCATTCATTCTTTCATTTATTTACGCATATTTTTCCAAAGCAATTGATTGATTCTAGCGAATCCGAAGTTAAAATGGGTCCCCTCTAAAAGTATAAGTCTCACCAGTATGATCCAACTACTCCTGCTTTATGATCCAACTACTTCTACATTTCCATTCATGGAGTACTTAAGTAGTTTCGTGGATATTCAAACTCCTTATAATATATGCCAACGTCCAACAACCATTGGACATATATCACCATTAAAGTGGCATCATTAAAGTTTGATAAAATTTATTTTGTCTCCACTGATTGCACAATGTCCATCGACTCATTCAGTGCCTTCCATTTTAAGTTACAATGACATCTTACAAATCTCATGATCTATAGCTTTTGAGTTCTCCATTTTAAATTTCTAAAACAAATATCTTGATCTATAGCTTTTGTGTTCTCTACTTTAAATTTATAAAACATTGTTGATTGATGTATTTAAGATTATCTGAACTATTATTTAGTTATTATTTAAGATTATCTGAATTATTATTTAATTATTATCAATAAATAATAAATATTAGTAAAACTGAAAATTGTTAATATAATTTAGTTTTATAAAAAGGAAAATAAATTGATATCTAAAATATCTTATTATTAAAATGACTAATATTATTTATATACTTTAGTAGGTTAACTCAAATGATTAAGTATTTTGAGTTTCATGTATAATTTTTTAAATTTATAAAAATTGTATTTTGAGTTTCATGTATAATCTTTTAAATTTATAAAAATTAACATAAATTAATATATTATTTAGATAAAATATATATATATATATATATATATATATATATATATATATATATATATATATTTATAAAATATATGTGTTACATACAAAACTGTCTTAAAAAGCTTGCTTTCAAACAGTTTCAAAAAGAGCTTTCAAACTGTTTTAAAAAGATCCTATATATGCATGGGTCTTACTATTCTATTTTATTACAAAATAAATTGTACTATTTTTGATATCCTTGCATCATTTTCATATAATATACATAAAAGATTCATTATTTGCTTATGTTTCAGTGCCTTCAAATTACTTTTAATTGTTGATTAAGGTTGGTTGTCATTGATGTCAATCCTTGAAGAAAGCCTCGCAGCACAAAGGTTTGGGTAATGGACCCAACATTGTTTGATGTAAAGATAACTCATTATTGTCTTATCTTGGTTGATAAGAAGTAAATATGGATGAACTCCAAATTGGTCCCCTTATGGTGAAAGCCCTCATGGGAAGACTTTTTGCGGAGTAAGAGAACCCATGCTTAATTCTAGAATAATGAGTTGAAGGACAGTGAATTTGTCAGGGAAAATATCCTAGATGGATAGTGTTTGTCATGTTGTTTCCGGTGGTATGTGGAATATCACATAACTCCTCACAGTTAGAGAGTTATGACCATATGAAGTTGGAGAGCCCTCATGAGTCTTATAGAAGCCCCCAAGAGTCAAAGTGCTTTGCAAAATGAAATTATTTTAAATGAAGAAGCCCTAAAATAAGGAAAGTGTAAGGCTACATGAAAATATAAATAAGAGACAAAGCTCACTCATAAAAAGACCCTTGTACATATTGTATATCTATTTTCTTGTGTAAAGCTTCTTGTAAATACTTGTGGATACATCTGAAGTGGCGAATGTCTGAGGTAGCACGAAGGGTTGATGGAGAAATTCTCGGATTCACAAAAAACCCTATTTTATGAGGCATACATGGGTTGTCTGTGTATAGGGTGTGTATACATTGAAGGTATACGCGAGCTGGTTGTGTATAGGGTGAGTATGTACATGGGTTGATTGTGTATAGGGTGAGTATGTACATGGGTTGATTGTGTATAGGGTGAGTACATGTTGATAAAGCCATGAAACTTGAGAAGATGAAGGTGCAAAGGTTCTAGATTTTGATATCAAGCTCCCAAGAAGGTCTAGAGTGCTCAGATACATCAGATCCATCTATTGGTCCAAAAGGTATATCTTATTTCTATGAATAGTTGGATTTTGATGTATGCATGAGGAATGGCAATGGAGATTTGAGGATTCTCCCTAGAGAGACTAGTGGCTACATGGGATATTTTGTATAAGTCAGAGCTACAGATATACAGTGTTGGTATATTTATCATTGATACTTCTTGTTGAGATACATCTTGTATTTCTTGGCATATGGCTAAGAGTTTTTATGGTACATGTTGAGATCTTGTATTTATTGATGTATTGAGAAATTGAATATCATAAAGGGGTTGATGACTAAGATCATGTGAGGGATATCATACTTGTTCATGATTACACATACTTATATGGCACATGACTAGAGAGAGACATACTTGCCTTGAGTAGAGGTTATGTATGAGGATGCATGCACAGGGTACAGTTACAGTCTAGATACAGTGACAAGTTACAGATATATGTGAAAGAAGTTACAAAGGGTCAAAAGTTTTCAAGTAAAAGGAAACCCTAGTTTCATAAGGCATACATGGGCTGCATAACAGATAGGGCGTGTACATACGCAGGCTGCATTACTACAGGTCATGTATCTGTTGTATTTTTGTAGATACATGTTCAGTTCAGGTACGGTTTGGTTACATGGCAATTGTACAGATTGGATACAAGGCAGTGGTACAGGTTGATACAGTTGTACAGTAGTATATCTCACAGTGACAGGTTGACATTGGTTCCATCATTCTACTTCTACTTCAGGGTGGTTGGACGGGGCAAGGATAGGTGGTTGTAGCCACCTTCCGGTTGTAGCCGGAGAACATTGGGGGTTGTAGCCTCCTTCTGGTTGTAGCCAGAGAATTGGGGACTTGGAGCTTCCCTCAGGTTGTAGCCTGAGAAACTAGGGGGTTGGAGCCTCCTTCCAGTTGTAGCTAGAAAACAAAGGAAGTTGGTGCTTCCAATGAATGTAANTGTGTGATTGTTTATTTCTTATTGCTCATTATTGGATACTAATTCTACATTGATATAACATTTGAAGAAAAAGGATTACAATTACGCTATTACTGATTCACCCCCTCTCTCAGTAATCCAACAGTATTAATCGAAGGCATCTCTTTGGAGATGTAAGGCTTCTTTTGAGAGTTCATCCTCTTTTACATTAAGTTATCGCGGTATATGTTGAAAAGACAGTCATTCAAAGGATGGAAAGAGAGTCTTATATCTCTCATGATATTGGCAAGACTGATGTTTTGAATGGAGATTTTTCCTTTAGCCCAATCAATCACTATCTTAGAATCTCCCATTACCTGAAGCTTTCTAATATCTTTTTGCTAAGTTGTCTCTAGAAGGGTCCACAAGGATATGAGCTTGGTTTTATTATTGGACACTCCACCTGGAGCATAACTGATATAAATATAATGATTATGATTTAAGAATAACACAACTCTGATGCCAATGGAAGGTGGGTGACCTTGGCTGGCACCGTCAAAGTATCCCCATGGCATGGTATAATCCAAAGAAGGTGTCATATACCCATAAGTTTGTTTATACCATGATATTTTATTTTTAGCTTAAATAAAAAGAATTACTCAATTAATTAATTCATAATAGTAAGGAATCTCTTACCTTTGAAAACTTTACCTTATATAGGGTATTAACTTACATGGCCTACCTTATAGGTTCCATGTCAAAGGTTCGAATCTATACTAAATATCTTATGGTAAGTTTTTAAATCCTAGGCTTCACTTCTCATGTATGGATTTTCTTATGGTAAAAACCTTGTTGGTCGCCCTAAGGGGAACCCTTGTCGTGACCTTGCCTAATTAACCTAAGTTGGTGAATTCATAACAAATCGAATTTTATCCTTGCAAGACGAAATGTGACCATTCATATCTTGGAACTTAAATCATAATGATTAATCTAATACTTTTATTGTCTTTACACTTGTTGATCAGCGTTAATCATTTTTTGTGGTTAAACGGGGCTTAATCATGTTTTGAGAGTAATTGTAGGGTGGTTAGAAATTAATAGGTTTGGTTTGAAAGTACCATATATTAGTAAATGACGTTTTTCCACAAACGGCAGTGGTGGTCCTTCCATGCGCCATGTAATGTACCCCAAATTTCACAAATTAAAAAAAAAGGGGGAAAACTAAAGTCTATTATGCACGACAAATGTTTGTGACACAAGAATAATTATATCTTAAACCAATAATTATATACCTACCAAGTGTATCATTATCATTACTCATTCAAAAATGTTACAAGAGATCTTAAGATCCATACATCGTTTGCTATTAGACGTCGCTATCAAAATTAACATTAATGTATTAATGGCTAGGCCTGTCAAGGTCCATAGCCTAGGCATAGCTTGTGCAACCCATTCATATAAGTCATAACTATATTTCTAAAACATGTAACAAGACACTTTATAAAACTCAATTTACCTATACAATAGATACACTTTATAAAATTCAAAACTTAAGCACTAGCGTTCATGGAATTGAACCTAGGGTCCTAACCCACTAAGTCCAAACCTACACGCTAGGGGATTTGTAATGTTCCATAGTGGTTTACCATGTTAATAAAACTTATGATAAATACAACGATTATCGTCGAGACCCTGTTATTACACCATTGGTCCACATCACACATAAATTCATGGTTTGTACACAATTCGAGAAGCATTAAAGAGAAAGTTACCTGGACGATCGAACCTAGACTTAGGAATTTAAGTTGGGTCCTAGCCATTAATGGCGGCAAGCCACCTTTGATCTCCAAGTCTGACGTTTTGCAGGGAAGCTCCACTACACGCTTGCACATAGGGTGTCTTCACATGGAATAGAGAGGGTGGTGTACCTTCCATTCTCCTCCACTATCATGAGGCATGAGGTGTCATTACCCTTCGCGGTTATTCCATACATTTTTTTACTCTGTGTTTTTCTCCCACGATGGTAGGGTTATGCGACTCTATGATAGTATGGTATCCATGGGATATTTAGTTGGTTTTCCATAGGCAATGGTGGCCACTATTTTCAAGTTTTCCTCTCGGCTCTGTATAGAATGGTAGCAAGGGCGTTTAACCGGTTCCCTTCATGGCGTGGTGACCATTGTGTCAAGTTTAATTCTCGGTTTTGTGTAAAAAGATAACATAGGGGATTTTTAGCTGATTTCTCCACAGGCGTGGTGGTCACTGGTTTCAAATCTTTCTCTTGGCTTGTGCACGATAAGTTCATTTCCTCTATCTATCTCATTTCACATTATCGTCATTTTGAAGCAATGGTGTTATTTGTTTGAAGTAAAACGTTTCTCTATCTAGTTTGATTAGCCCAATAGTTTTATTGTAACGTGTTCTTTATATTACAAGAGCTCTTTGTTCCACGCCTTTCTTTATATTATGTTTTCCTTAGGCAATGTGTTACTGAGTTGACATGAGTTCTGTACAATGTGTTCTTTAAGTTATGTTTCCCCTATAGTATACCCAGTGTTGAAGGGTTCTCTGTACAATGCGTTCCTCATGTCCCTTTTTCCGTTATAGTGAAATTGTGTTGAAGGGTTCTCTGTACAATGTGTTCCTCATGTCCCTTTTTCGTTATAATGAAACTATGTTGAAGGGTTCTCTTGGGTAAGTTCATCATTGAGTTCGGGTTTTGTGACTTTCTTTTAAAGGCTACCCGTCTTCCAAGTCGTAACCATTCGGGTTCCTCCCTCATTTTCCCGTGGTCGGAAACCCTAATCCTTTGTAAGATTTTCATTTGGTTTTGGGTCTGTGTAGAGGGCGTAAGCACGCGTTTTCTTATTGGTATCTTATTTTGTAAGAGTTTTATTATTGCTAGATTATTGTGTAAGGAAATATAATTGTCAATTTGTTATCTATCAGGCAGGCTTGACAAATACTTGGTCGAATAGCCCCATGCCTCCATCCTTCTATTTGAACGAATCCATGATTAACTTGCATTCTGTAATTAAAACTTTACTATGTATTCTAAGAGGGAAAATACCCTTATTCGTTGGAAAATGGCAGTGATGTTCTTCAAATCAAATTATATGTTTCGATTATAAAAGGTTTCCTCTGTCGAGAAACGAAGTTGCTCTGTTGCTGCTAGAATCCCATATCCATTTGAAAATGGTCTATGTTGTTGATTGTTTGATCAAATCCGCCCAATGAAAGTAGATATACTTGTGGTTTTAAAATTTACGACTTTCTCGAATTCATCATAGGCCTGGTATGTTACTTGTATGCATGGTTATATCTCGATAAGGTCGAGGCCAAACTCGTAGGAATTTCTAATTTAAATAGGCTCTGTGTAATTTATGTTTAGACTCACTCAGAGTCGTATCTCACTCTAAATTCTTATTAAAAATCACACATGAAGTGACATCGTTTATTTTTTTCAAAAGTTCATTATGTATAAAGCAAATAGATCTATGTTTATAGTAACAAATTCGCTACAACACTCTTTGGCTCTTCGCATGGGTTTTCTCTTATACACTTACTTTGAAGTAATACTTATGGAAATATTAATTCATGCTCTTGTATGCAATCTGTGTTATAATTTCTCTCTATAATTATATAATCTTACGGGATAATTAAATTATAGAACTTTAATTTATAGTTTTGTGTCTTAATTTTATTTTCACAGTTACAGTAATATCTCATATATGTCTGTTATACCAAGATTTGCCTCACCCTATGAAATCTTGCACATAGGGCCTTTTTCCATTTCCCTATGCAGACTTTTCATCCCTTTTTACAAACTCCCAAAACTAAAATATACATTTTTTACACATGTATGCACCTTGCCTACAATACAACATGTGTATATGTAGGATGCACCACTACAGCCCGCTTACATCAGGATTTGTGCCAAAAAATGAAAAATGGTGTCGGGTTTCCATGTCACGACTAGAGATCTATGATCCTTGGCCTTCCATATATTGGAAACATTCCAACTCGTCCCTTCAGTTTCATTTGAAGGCTATAAATGGGCCAATTCCAAGATATGGAAAAGAGGAGAAAGAATTCAACTTTGAGAGCAAAGTTACTCTGGAGAAATTATTTACTTCATATTGAGTATGCATCCCTTTGTCGTTTAAGTTTGAACACAATGTTCAGCCCCCAAGCTCTTCCCTTATTGTCAAGAACTCCATTGTCTCTCTTCTATGAGCTTGCCTTTGGTGGAGGATTGAAGTGGTGGAGGCCCAACTAGAAGGAACTTAGTTTCTCAATTATGAACTGTGCCGACACGGAAGTCTGTAACATTTTCACTTCTGTTGATTATATATTAATAGAAATACTCTTTTCCCATCCAATTGATATCTTGCGAATATTTGAATTATTATTCCATGGGCGTATTTTTTATATATAAATGGATTATGCTATTGAATGTGCTAACATCATATATTATCACCATATGCTAGCTTTGCTTGGTTGTTGAGGACTAGTTGCAGGTATATTCCTTTGGGTCAAGTGCTTAATGGTGGACTTCATACAACGTCTGGACGAGCTAGGCCTTTTATCTTGTCTTGCTATCATCTTCATCTATATAGCATACTTGAGAATAGAGTTAATTTCTGCAGTCATTTTCATCGGTTTTGGTTACCCTAGCCATAGAGAGATTTTCCTCGTAACAGAATTGGTGAACATATTGGGGATTGAATATTCTTTCTGAGGGTTTGGAGTGTTTTTCTCCTTAGATTTCTCTCATTCCTATTGTGTTTCTTGTCGTATCATTGCTTGACAGCCCTTTTTCACTCTGGGTCTGAGTTTTTCAACCTTCTCCCTTGCCTAGCTTTGTTTTTGAAACATATACGCATTTTTTTGCTTGACAATCGTGTATATATGTGTGTTGTCCTTTTGCAAGATGCATACATACACGTTGTTTCCATAAACAGTCATGTACATCAGCCTTCTTTGCATGTTTACTGGGTTTGGTGGTTGTTGGGTAGGTTTTGTTGATTGTTGAGTCATCTTGGGTCTCTATAGTGACTGTTAAGTGTCTTTGGGATGACAGGAAACCTGTCTTTGGTTGAATTTTTGGGCGGAGTCTTTTTCATCATCTTTTCATTTTGATTTTCCTTGTACATTGAGTTGGGTGTCTTGTTTCTTGGTATTGTCAGTGTTTCATGGAAACCTGCATAGGAGATCTAGCTAAAGCAAGTACAAACAAAGTTTATCAAGAAAGGAAGAGAGATTCAATATGGAAGAATGAGAAAATATATTCACACTACTCCAATGAGTTGTCGATTGATACATAGATCATGATCAATATGATACAATGAATGAGTGGAATACACTCATATATAGGGAAAAACATTCCATAATTAATAAAATCAATCAAGCAATTAGCTTTCCTTAGGAATGAATGCATGCATAATAGGGATGGTAAAAATAGAACTAGTCAGTTAACTCCCATTGAACTACTATGTCAAAAATAGAAATTTCTCCAACACCCTCCCTGAACATCACTATGGAGTAAAAACTGAGTCCCAGCTACTAGGCCAGTTTAGGTACTCATGTACAATTCAACTAATGAACACTAAATAAAAGTGAGGAAAGAGGGAAAACCATGTGGGAACAAAACCCCCCCTCAAAAGATAATGTATCAAAAGAAGAAAATAACAGTTGCTAGACAATTGTGTTCTTCACTGCAATACAATCCTGCAAAGTATGAAACTTTTGCTCATTCAAAGTCTTCGTGAATATGTAGAAATATTTATGGATCTAATGAAGTCCTTTGGCAACCTGTTGGGACTTGTACCTCTTGATCCTGCTGGGACTTGTACATCCACCATATTCCAAGTCAGGTTCTGTAGGAGTGAGTCATACTCCTTTTGCATGGTTGCTTTCCATAATGGATTTCCCACAACCCTATTGTAGGTATGTGGATCAGTTGATTGAACCATATAGCAATGCATGGGCATCGCAAGTTTTGAAGCTGGAAATACATGAGAAGCACAAGAGTATATGCATGTTGCACTGGAGGTGCATGCAAAGTACTCTCCTTATGTGTAAGTAGAATAGAGGAGTCATTGTTAGAAAACTTAGTGAATTTATACAACCTTGACTTGTGATACACTTCACCAATTGCAATGATGGAATTGTCATGCATGTCAATTACTGAAACTGAATTTGATGTAAATTCAACCCTTTTACCTTTCTAAGTGATCTGATAAACTGAGAGAAAATTCATAGAAATATTTGGAACATGTAGAACATTCTCAAAACTTCNCTCCCTTCTCTTGCTACTGCTACTAGAGTATCATCCCCCATGAGAATAGGGGGTCTTGAGCATGGAATCAAGGAAGAGGAAACTTCATCTTCTATTGCCATATGATGGGATGCACTCGAATCCATAATCCATGAATCAAATGAGGAATTAATTGCAACAAGAGCATGATGATTACCTTTCTTAGGAGCAGCATATTCTTCCTTTTGCTTCTTGACTCCCTCTGGAATGAAGTTTCCAAGGTTGTTTTGTTGAAGTGTATGTGCCATAAGATCGATCTGTTTCTTCATGCATGTTGATTCTTCATGATTCGGTTTATTACAGTAAGTGCATTGCTTTCCCTTCTTCTTCTTCTTCTTCTTGGAATATGAAGAGTCTTTGGAACCTGAAGAATCGTTAAAGAGTTTGGAATATCCCTCCTTCTCGTTCTGTTTGGATGACCCTTTTTCATCATGAATGGTGAGTGCATGTGCTTTGGGATCTTTCATGAGGCCCATTTGTATGAGTTTTGTATGCTCTTGTGTAAGAGACTCAATGAACTGAGCCAACGTAGGAATTTTCCAATTTGTTCCAAAAAGACATCTGTCATAATGGAAATTGGAGACATATACAGTATATTTTGGTCCTAGATTGGTCAAGATTGTTAGAATAAGTTGTTTTTCTTGTGTAGACTTGTCAATACCACATTCACCCAAGTTCAAAATCAAATCTTTAAATTTAGTAAAAAAATCTTATATATTATCAAAACTTTTAGGGTATAATGTATTCAACTCTACCTGAATCATATGACCTCGCATTTCATCCTTCTTTCCAAAGAGTCCCTCTAGGGTGGTCCAGATCTCATTTGGAGTCTTTCATGCAGCAACATGAAACCATAAATCAGTGGATATTAACTCAAGAATTAGTCATGTGGCCTCATCCTTACAGTTCGACCATCTCCTCTTCTCAATCGTTCATGTAGGTTTTGTTTTTGTCGCCGTCATCAAATTATACAATCCTTTTCTTTTGAGTTGGAATGTCGCCTTGGACTTCCAATCAAAATAATTGTATGGTGTGAGGATTACCACCAAGTTTGATTGTATAATAGTTTTCCTATCCATATCTCCCACTGTTTCTAAGAACCCCTAAAAATTTACTCTCAATCTACAAGTGAAATATTAAGAAATCACGGCAGAAATGACACTTTAAGTGAAAATTTGTATCAGTTTCGGAAGGCTATCTTGCGGCTTACTTTCTGAGAAAATGGTGAGGAATCTCGCCAAATGGTTGAAAACCCACTTCCAAAATGGGTCGATTTACTTTCCCCTCAAGTCGTTTCCTCAAAAACTTAATATTTTGGGAGCAATCATTGTTGAAAGGTACGGCCACGGATTCGTATCTGTTTCAAGAGGCTATCTTGCAACTTACTTTCTAAGAAAATGGTGAAGAATCTCTTCAAACGGTCGAAAACCCACTTCTAAAATGGGTCGATTTACTTTCCATGCATGTTGTTCCTCAAAAAAATTTGGAGTAATAACTGTTGAAAGGTACGACCACAAATTTAGCTCACCGAAACCCTGATTTTTCTTATTCTTTGGCTTGTCTAGCTTGCTCCAAGCAGCATAGCTCTGATACCATGTCAATTTTTCATGGAAAACTGCACAAGAGATCTAGTTAAAGCAAGTACAAACAAATCTTATCAAGAAAGAAAGAGAGATTCAATATGGAAGAATGAGAAAATATATTCACACTACTCTAATGAGTTGATGATTGATACATAGATCATGATCAATATGATACAATGAATGAGTGGAATACACTCATATATAGAGAAAAACATTCCATAATTAAGAAAATCAATCAAGCAGATAGTTTTCCTTAGGAATGCATGCATGCATAATAGTGATGGTAAAAATAGAAAGTCTAAAATAGAACTAGTTAGTTAACTCCCACTGAACTAGTGTCAAAAATAGAAATTTCTCCAACAAGTATCCTGCTTGAGTTGTCTGTTTCTATACACAATAGAGTGTTTATATATCAAGTTGTTGTTTAGTCCATGCATTTTCATTTTCCTTATATTGAAAATACAAAAGTATTAGGCATTTTGCATTGCTTGGAATTTTGATATTTTGAGTCTTTGTTGTTAGCTTAGTGCATGTAAAGAAAGATTGCATCGGGTGAGGCAAATCTTGCTATAACAATGTCAAATGATTATGGGTCCCTTTTTCTTGTGAGGCAACCCATCAGATGAATAACGCACTCACTCCCCTTCTCGAGTCTTGAATTGATGGCTTCGCATGGCAGCGAGGGTGATCCAATACAACATCAAAATCCAAGTTAAGTATTCTTGATTCTTTATTTGATGCATCTTTAATCATTTCATACATTAGTAAGTTATTAACTTTTTTATATGTTTGTTACAGGTTTGGGGGGACAACCAATGCACTTGGAGAAGTGTATGGCCTGCCCACAAAAGGTATTTGGGTTCCATCTTCATCCACCATTCCTTGCGAGTATTCGCAGATAGATTTATGTAGTTCTTTAAATTTTTGTTTCGACAAGATAGGGAGTCCTGGTATTTAAGGAACTCAAGCTGTAACATTTTGATCTTTGATCTATTGATGGTAATAAAGATGTGTATCATTGTTTTGTCAACATACCTATACTCTATTGTATCAAATTTCTTTCTTTCATAATTGACAAAACATGTATTAGGACTATTATTTCTTTTGTTCGACATAACAGCAACAAATATATATATATATATATAAACTAAATTGTTAAAAACATACTACTACAACTATTTTACACAATGGCAACCCATATCAACTAATATGGATACACAGTTCTTTCAAACAGATTTTGTTTCTAAATGAAATAACATAAGATATGGCAACAACTATATAAATAATAAAACATCATTAGCATAGTACCAACAATTTAAATACAGAGCTGAAATACATATCTAAAAAAGCCGATGCTGGGAAACAAATGGAACAGTCACGTTCCACCCAACCGTAGAACATAACAACCAGAATCACTTGTCCTAATCACCCCTTAACCTGACCATGAGTCCATAAGGGCGAACAGAATTATCATCCTCAACTATAGTCACCATCAACATATCAGAATATGTTTTCCTCACACTACAAGTGCTCATAACAACAAACAATTCTCAATTCCTCAACATACTAAGCAGTGTCCTTCCTCCCACATATGTTGTATATATTCTTGTGTCTAGGTTTTTCCATTCCTTTCCCTCCTTGGGGAAATTCGTAGATTTACAAATCCATGATTTTTAGGGGATGCTAGTGGTAAAATTCAACGTCTTCCACTTATAAAAATCAGCTCTGAGGTAACTCAATCATGTTCCCCACTCATGGAGTCATGGTCAACTATTTTTAACCTAGTTGTTCCATTTGTCTTCCAGCATTTAATTTATTAAAATTTTGTCTCTTACATGTGTCCAATAAAAGAGGACAGTTGGGAAAGTCAAATCTTTTCCCAACAGTCATCAAAAAGTAAATTACATAATCCAAAATTCCAAATTCGTATTTGTCATAAATGGCAATTTATTTCCAAATCCAAATTTTCCAAAAACAAAAATTTATTTATAAATTCAACTTAGAATTTATGTTTTTTAAATTTGAGGATATTACATCCTCTCCCCCTTAAGTACAACATTGTCATCATTGTTCAATCATCTCTCGGAATAGGATTGGATAAGATTTCAACGTATCTTCCTCCAATTCCCAAGTGGCCTCCTCGTGATTAAAGTGCTTCCATTGCACTTTTACCTAGGTGATGGCTCTATTCTGTAGTATTGTTTCTTTCATGTCCAGAATGCGCAGAGGTTTCACTTGGAACTTGCCTTATGGTTCCACCTGCACCATGTTCCAATCAATGATGTGAGTAGGATCATGAATATACCTTTTTAGTAATGAAACATGAAAAACATTATGAACTTTTAAATTTGCAGAAAATGCTAGTTGATATGCCATGGGTCCGATTCAAGTTAAAATATTGAAGGGGCCACAAAAACTTGGCACCAACTTGGAACAGTTTCCTAGCTTTAGAGAGGTGCTTCTTGCTTTGACTTTTAGATATACATGTTCCCCAATTTGAAATTTCTGATGTCTTATTTTTAAATATGCATATCTTTTTTGTTGATCTTGGGCCTCTTTTAAGTTCGATTGTACTCATTTTACCATTCTCTCCATTTCATGGAGCATTTTCGGTCCCACCATAATTATGACAACTAGATTATCCCAACTAATCGGGGTTGTGCATTTCCTTTCGTAAAACACTTCGAAGGTACTCATCTTAGTTGATTTCTGATAACCGTTATTGTAAGCAAACTCAACTAAGTGCAAGTACTCCTCCCACTTAGTTGGTTTCGTCCTTACATACATTCGCAATATGTCTTCGATAAAATGGTTTGTTCATTATGTTTGCCCATCTATTTGTGGATGGTAGCTTGTGTTGAAATTCAGGTTAGTATCCAAACCTGCAAACAATACTTTCCAAAAATTTGACGTAAATTTGATATCTCTATCGGAAATCACCATCTTAGGAATTCATTGCAATCTAAATATTTTTTTCATATAAATTTCAACGATATTAATCGCTTTTTAAGTAGATTTCACAGGTACAATATGTGCAGATTTTCTTAGTTTATCAATCACTACCATAGTCGAGTCATTTTGTCTTTGAGTCTTAGGCAAACTTGTGATGAAGTCCATCGAGATAATCTCCCATTTCGATTTGAGTATAGGCAGAGGTTATAACAGACCTGTTGGATGTTGATGTTCAGCGTTTACATGTTGACAATATAAACATTTAGACAAATATTCAATTGTTTCATTCTTCATGTTAGGCCAATAAAACTATTTTCTTAAGGTTGTTATCATTTTCTAGTATCCTGGGTGACCAGAATACGGATTTTTGTGCAGTTCGTCACGAATTGTTGTCTTTAAATCAATAGATTTAGGTACATATAGTCAGTTCTTGAACTTTAACAATCCATTTTATTGATAATTAGATATGTTTTGTTTAGTTTTTCTACATTTCCTTGCAATTATGTTGTTGTTTTAATGTAATCTTTGTCATCACGGCTTGCATATTCTATTCTCTGTCCAATATCGTTTTTTTCTTTGTTGATACTTACTTCATAGAGTCTGCTAGTCCTCTAACTCAGTGCATCTTCAACTTTGTTTTCCTTACCTTTGATGTGTTGTACCTCAAAAATCAAACTCACTTAAAAAGGATAACCATGTTTCTTGCCTTGCATTGAGATTTGGTTAACTAAACAAATTGTAACACCCTGTTTCCCCCAGTTTGTAAAAAAAATAACTGGACTAGCTAAGAACTATGGCAAACTCATAAATGTGAATATGTGATGTAAATGGACCTTGAGGAAAAGGTCAATGAATGTGAATAACATTATGAATTTTATTGCAGGATTGTTGAGAGGGGATGTGCAGAAAAAGAGACCATGATGGCGGTGCAAGGCACCTGGAAAGGTGGTGTTAACTTCCGTTGAGAATTAATATTGTATTTGGACTCCACTGGCCCGGAGAACCAAAAGCGGCTCGCTGGCCCTGAATTAAATGTCTCGTAGGCTGGTAGGTAGATGGCTTAATGAGGGATGGGGAGGTGAACCGCCCATCCGTAGAGCCGTCAGGCCTGACCAGCGTGAGGGTAATCGCGCCACACGCAACCTCGCAAGAGGATAAGGCATAAGGTAGAAGCGATTGGGGGGCAGACGCGAGGGGAGAACTCTGGCGATATGCAGAGTGAGTGATAGCAGAGAGGAAGGATTGCAACCTTCGCTCCTAGTCACTGGCAGACAGAGACGCAGTCTCATAGCATTGTGGTCTTAGCTCGGGGGTGGCGTAAATCCACTGGGAGTCGCTAAGCCTACGATTGGGTGGAAACGAGCACCCCTCTTAGCAGTTGCTTAACCCTGGTGTTATTTCTGATAAGTGTTTTGCCTCTGGCACCCTGAAATATATGTATTTCGATAATTATGCTCATAAGATGCAAAACTGTGAATGTTTTCATTTTAAGAATGTCTGTGTAGTATTTTGATCAGTACTAGTAGTTGTATATGCTTATAACAGAAAAACCACGCATGGCTTATGTTGATAAATGAATTTAATTATGCATAAGTTGAACCAAGTCAGACTTCCAGCCCGTTCTCGGGAAGTTGTTTCCCCTTATCTGTCTCCAGAGATGCCCCAGAATAGATCTCTTCACAGAGATTCCCACCTTGGAAAGGTTTACCAAGAACCTAGAAAAAGGACTTGAATGTGCAAGTCTTAACCACCCTGTACGAGGAGGAATGACCCTCTTAAAATCCCGAAGTAGCAGCGTAAGGATAAGTATCGATCGACGGACGAGATTTCATCGGAAGACCCATGGTCATTCACAACCGTTAGATTGACGAAAGAAACAAAGGCGTTACATACCTTGTCCCTTTTTCCTCTATCTTCGTGAATAGCGAGGAAATCGGGATCATAGACCCCCAAGGTCCATGAGAACATCTGGACCATTGATTTTTCCACATCCATGAAGTAGTGGGAGAGTGCGCAATGTGGGACAGATCTAAGTCGTTAGATCTTAGCTAGAAAAACCCAACAGTCGTTGGATCTGTTAAGAGATGCATGAGGGTTAAGCCCTCATGAACAGGAGGTTGAAAGTTTCGACGAGAGGCATGGCCATCGGGATATCGGCATTCATGAAATCGGGAGTCGCGATGACATGAGGTCGGGAATTTTCATAGTGAAAATCCTAGAATCAATATGAGCCGTCCATCATAGGAAGACACGTGGGCAAGATCGGGAGCCCATCAGCATTTCGGAGATCGAAGGGACAAGATGCCGGAACATTTCAGCAGCGGAAACTCTGAAATCGTGAGAAGCGATCAGGACCATCCATCATAGAAGGATGTGTGGCAGCAATCAGAGTATTCGGGAGAAGTCCCGAAAGGAAAGTCATCCATCGGGAAATCGAGAATCCGGTGGACAAGAATTCCATACACTTCGGAATTGCGAAGTCCGAAATCCCGACAAAGTGAAAAGCGTCCATTGTAGGGCTAGCTGTCATTATATCGGCATATCGGGATTCGACAGATCGCAGATCCTGAGGACGAGTACATTTCGGCATTGGAAAGTCCGAAAACCCGACAGGAGATAAGGCTGCAGTCTTCTGAGATAGTGATCACGTGGGCCAGGAGTTTAGCCAGGAGGGCTAACACGTAAGGGACCATATTGGTGAATTGGCTCATCGAAGATCGGGGATTCAAGAGAACAGGGAACTCTTGACATCGAGGATCATGAAACCCCGAAACCCGAAAGTATATGCATTTCCCGTTGTGAAAAGAGTAGTGATCGCATGCAAAGGCCGCGACAGGGAAAGAAGGACCTGTGGATCGGGTTGTTGACAGAGATTCCAACAG
>JASDQU010201754.1:0-12045 GCA_032191745.1 Picea mariana | reverse complement strand
ATGATGAAGACAATATCCTGGAACATAAGAGGCCTCAATGGAAGATCCAAGCAACGAATCCTCCGAGATTGTATAAAGACAGAAAATCCAGATATTCTACTTTTACAGGAGACCAAATGTGCAGGACAGGAGACGGAAAACATTCTTCGAAGCAGCTGGAGGGGTGGGGACTTCCTCTATCTGGACTCAGTGGGTGCGGCAGGAGGACTGGCAATTCTATGGAATCCGCAAACAGTCACCCTGCTCCATCCCTTCTCAACTAGGTACACCCTAACTGCTTATTTTAAAATTATTGCCTCTTCCAAGGAAGGGGCTATCACAAATGTTTATGGCCCACAATCTATCCAAGATAAGGAAAACTTCTTACAAGCCCTTCGGCATGTCCAAACCCTTATATGTACGCCGCACTGGATAGTTGGGGGCGACTTCAATATGATCATAACGCTGGAGGAAAAAAGTGGAGGGCTAAAGCGGCTGGAGCAAGATAGTGGGAGGTTTAAAACCCTAATAGAGCAATTAAATTTGGTAGATATGGAAACTCGGAATGGAATATTTACTTGGTCCAACAGAAGAACAGGGCACCAGCATGTGACCTGCCGACTGGATCGCTTTCTAGTGACCGCTGCTCTCCTTGAAAGCGACCAGGCAATGGAAGCAAATATCAAGCCAAAATCAGGGTCGGACCACTGGCCCATAGAATTCTGTCTGAATCCAGGGCTCCCCCCTAGGCCCAAGCCCTTCCGATTCGAAATTTTTTGGCTTACTCACCCAAATTTCCAACAACTAGCCCAAACCTGGTGGGACCAGGCTGAAATAGATCATGGCACTCACATGTACAAGTTCCAGCAACGCCTTAAGAACTTTAAGATACTTTTAAAAAGATGGAACAAAACCACCTTTGGAGACATTTTCCTTAGGAAAAGGGAAACTGAGAATCAACTAGAAGAACTTCAACGCACCTTTATAGCGGGGAGCAGAACTCAAAGTCTGGTGCGGGAAGAGGAAAAACTCATGGAGGACCTAGAGATCTCCAGGGAACAAGAGGAGATCTTATGGAGGCAAAAGTCCAGGGTTCAGTGGCTCAAAGAAGGGGAGCGTAACACAAAATTCTTCCACAAAGCAATGACGCACCAAAGACACATTAATCGCATTACGCAACTGGAGGACGACCAAGGAGCCCCAATCAGGGATCATGATCAAATAGCATAAGCTCTTACTTCCTTCTATCAAGATCTCCTCACAGAAACTAACACAAACAGGGAGGAGGCAATCCAAAAAGTCACCCGCCACATTCCCAGGCTAATTAACTCTGATCAGAACAGGGCATTGCTAAGGCCTATTACTCAGACTGAGGTGGACTCCGTAGTAAAGAACATGCCCCCAGGTAAAGCACCAGGCCCAGATGGATTCACTACGGATTTCTTCCATCACTGCTGGGATATGATCAAGGAAGATGTCTGGCGGGTAGTAGAAGAATCAAGAACATCAGGGAAGGTTCTTACTGCTCTAAATGCAACCTTTATTACTCTCATCCCCAAGGAGGAACGGATCACGCATCCGAAACAGTTCAGACCTATCTCTCTCTGCAATGTCATTTTTAAAATAATCACAAAAGTCATTGCCAACCGACTCAAGCCAATCCTACCGTTCATCATCTCAAATGAGCAGTCTGGCTATGTAGAGGGAAGGCAAATCATGGATAGCGTCATTCTGGCCAATGAGGTTGTACACTCCTTAAAAACGAGCAACACACCAGGTATGCTTATCAAACTTGATCTCTCAAAAGCTTTTGACATATTAAGTTGGCAATACATGCGTTCGGTTTTGGAATCCTTTGGCTTCTCTAACAGTTGGGTTGACTGGATTCTAGCGCTTACCTCCTCTCCCTTCTTCTCCATTCTTGTTAATGGCACTCCCTCACGACCTTTTCACTCTACTAGAGGCATCAGACTGGGCGATCCCCTCTCCCCCTTCCTCTTTGTTATCATGGCAGAAGGCCTCGGCCGCTACCTCAAAGCCGCTGTCACTGATGGGACTCTCTCTGGGCTGCCACTCCATGACCTCCATCCGGCGCCCTCGCACAGCTAGTTTGTCGATGACACACTCCTTATGATTACTCCCACGATCAGAGATGCCACCAAGCTTAACTCAATCCTCTTTGACTTCTCGGACGCCTCAGGAATGCTGCTCAATCTGGATAAGTCAAAGCTCTTCTTTTTCAATACGCCAGTCCCAGTTCAGGGCCATCTCTCAAGATTTCTAGGTATCGCCAGAAGTTCCCTTCCCTCCACTTACCTAGGTATCCCTCTTTCAGGAGAGTCAGGGAAGTCTATCTCTTGGGATAGTCTGCTCTTATCCATAGCTAACAGGTTGAGCAACTGGACCTTCAGACCTTTGAATATTGCTGCCAGGTTGGTCCTGCTCAAATCAGTCCTGCAAGCTCTACCCACGTACCTTTTAACTGCTTTGGTCGCGCCTGTTTTAGTCATCAAAGCCATCAGGAGTCTCCAACGCAATTTCTTGTGGAAGGGACACCATAGCAACAAGAAATGGGCTCTAGTTGGATGGGAGAAACTCTGTAAACCCAAGAAGTTCGGAGGGCTGGGCATCCGGGACCCGGGGAAGATGAACAAAATCATGGGAGCCAAAATGTGGTGTAGATGGCTGCAACATCCGCAAGAGCTTTGGGCGCGGCTTTGGAAACAAAAGTACGCCCCAAACACGCAATACAATCAACTAATCAGATTCAATGAACAGATGCCAGGATCCAACATTTGGAACACAGCATGGCGGAACCGCCCCCTAGTACAACAGCATGCCTTCTGGGAGGTAAGAAACGGCGAGAGCGCACTATTTTGGCAGGACTCATGGCAACAGCTACCCCCTCTCGATGACATGGAAAGCCTCCACCCTCTCAAGCTTAGGCTACAGCAAAGCATTTTCAAAAATGTTAAGGATTTCTGGCTTCCAACTCATGGAAGACAGCCCTGGAGACAATGGAAAACCAACACAATAGACCTGCAAATCCGGGAGAATCTTGACCTCAAACCATGGCAGGAGTGCCTGCAATCTAGGAAAATCCCAACCAGAGAAGGATCGGACATTCTCCGCTGGGGCCACACCACCTCAGGTATTTTCTCGGTCAAGGAAGCATACCACCTGCAAGGAAATCTCCCAGGCCAAGCCCCTGATTCAATCTGGAGCAAGGTTTGGCAGCCTTTTATCTGGCCCAAAGTTTCGTTCTTTCTTTGGCTCACGGCCCAAAACCGCATCCTCACCTGGGGCAACCTCCTGAAAAGAGGTTTCACAGGACCCTCAAGATGCACTCTTTGTCTGCAAAGTGAGGAAACCATGGAACACCTCCTCAACACTTGTCATTACAGTCAGTAGATCTGGGACTGGGGAGCCCAAGCCATGCTGCGATCCCAAAGAAACCGCAGCAGCATTTGGGAAACCCTTGTTAATTGGGATGGTGTCTCCTTCCACAATCCGATTCTCCAACGCATCTGGAAGCTGCTCCCGGGATTCACCCTCTGGGCAATCTGGAAAGAAAGAAATAAAAGAATCTTCAATTCTAATCCATCCCCTCCCCTCACTACGTGGGACAGGGTGACAAGGCTTATTCGGGAAACCGTTCTCAGTTCTTCCTGGCTCCAAGAAGACACGCAGTGTAAGCCCGAGGAGAAAATCATCCTTGAAGGATGGAACTTGCCTCTAAATATGCAAACTCAAGGGAAAACAAAAAACAGGCAAGCCATCAGCCCCACGGCTTGGTCTCCACTCCCCCCTGGATTCCTCAAGCTCAACTTCGATGGGGCCTCTAGGGGTAACCCTGGGTCGGCTGGTTTCGAGGCCGTCCTTAGGAACCACTTGGGCAAGATCACCCATTTGATTGCAGGTTTTCTGGGTGAAAACACAAACAATGTTGTGGAGCTCTCAAGCCTGGTAAAAGGCCTCCAAACGGCAGTGCAAAATCAGTATTTACAGCTAATTATTGAAGGAGACTCACAAGTAATAATTCAACTTGCAACCTGAACCCTTAACGGACAGCCTCCCTGGAGGGCCTCGCCCAGCTGGAGACTGTTGGGTCTCTTGGAAGAATTCAAGGATCTCACCAACCCCAATCTTATCCTCATCCCCTCTCATGTGAGGCGTGAAGCGAACAAGGTTGCGGATCACCTAGCAAACAAAGGAATTGAAGCCAAGGCTGATCTCATATACTGGCAAGCCAACATATCTGGAGAGACTGAACTCTCTAACCAGTGCAGAGACCTTGCTAGCAGAGACTTCCAGGCCCCGCATGGGGTGACACACGGCGAAGGCGTGACAGCTGGCTTGCACTCAGCCGGGGATTAAGTGCTGGAGGCCGTCACCATTGCACCCACATTAAGGATGCAGGACAGCCATAACAGCAGCTCTGCGATGGGAGGACTCCTCCCTCGAGCGACCATTTACGAGCTCGGTAAGTTTGATGTTAAAGGCGGCTATGGGTATTCGAAGTCTGATCATTTGTTTTCTCTTGCTCCGGTCTCGGCTCTGCTCCGCCTCTGGAGATTCTGGTGTAGTTTCGCGCTCCTCGCGCCCTGGTTCACCATCCTTTCGTGGAGCATTGGTGCGAGTCCTCCTGCTTGTGCTCTCAATTGGCGTGAGTCCTCCTCGTCCCAGCCTGTGTGTATCTCTTGGCGMGCGCTCTGCAACATGACGAGGAAATGAGGAACRCCTCGYCGTGGCTCTGCTTGGWACGCCCAMAAGGYGCAGCGRCGGCATAAAGAGCACCTTGAACGTGCTCTGGCCATAGCTACTTCACTGCTGAGAAAGAAGGCTCGAGCCGAGAAGAAGGCTCTGCTCTCCACCATTGCCGATAAGGAAACTGGTCGCAGCAGTATGGACACCGTTAAGTTGGAGGACGGCACTGAGGAATTGTACCCGGTTTGCATTGTAGAGGAGGACCCGAATTTGGAGGACTTGACGACAATGGAGGCGCCCTGTGACATAGTGAGGTCTGGCAGTGGGGAACGCAAACCCAACTTGGGTTTGGACGCCGATTTTCATGGTTGCATTGTGGAAGAGGTTCCCTGGCAGGACCTGGAAGCTGCGTTGGAGGTGGATGGTGCGAAGGGAAGGGAAGGATGGAGCGAAGGGAAGGATGACGCGAAGCGAAGGACACCCGATGACGAAGGTGGTGATCTGCATGGCTTTCTCCTCCGTGAGGAGCACCTGTCCTTGGTGTTCGAGCTCCGAGGCCACATGTCTGACCTGGAGCATCGTGCCCTCATCATGGGCCAACGCCTGGACATGCTTCTCGATGCTTACTCTGGCGCTCCAGCTCGGCGAAAATGTCCCCTCTGTGCGCAGTCTTTCGCCATCCTGGCCGAGTCCACGTGGAAGACAAAGGAAGGCGACAGGTCACCAATTACCTAGGTTTTTCATGTTCTCTGGCTCTTTAGTTTTATGCTACTGTTTTATGCTCTTTTAGACTTTAGGCACCTGTCCTGGTTTCCTCCGGGCAGGACGGGTGCCACTAGTTTATAGTTGTTGTTGCTATGCACCTATGCTGGTTTCCGGTTTCCGGCAGCATTTTGGGTGACTCAGACTCTTGACTATGTACATTTTGCTACAGTTTTTTGATAATATATTATAGCAGGCTCTCTCCTTTTTATTTAAAAAAAAAATAAAAATAATCATGGCAGTATTTGGTATTTTTGAAAAACTATTATAATCATGGCAGTATTTGGTATTTCTGAAAAACTACCAATGTATATCTATTTATTGTTATAATACCTAAGTATCAAATTTGTGCTAGCAAGAAGAAGAACAATATCCCATACAAACTACAAATTACCCTGCAATGCACCACATTTATTTCCCTCCCTCGTGGAAGAATGAGAGCATATAGTTTTATTATCTCTACTATGGTAGGCATTCTCATTGCATTAGTTTTTTTAATTGTATGGGGTTGGTAGTCCTCTTTACAAATATAGGCAAAGGATGGATTAATAAAGTTAATATGGTTAATAAAGTTCATATTTAATTACACTTATGACATTGTCAATAGTTACTAACACCTAGATCTATTCAATTCTACTTTAATTTTTAAAAACATGGAATAGGGATTATTACTTCTCTCTTTTGCTTTTAAGCTATGCATAAATAATATATTATTACAAATTTCAAGTGTTTATAATCACTTTAACATTTTTTTATAACCCATATACAACTATTACATTAAAAAAAATTAAGAATACACTAGAATACATAAACATAAACAATTTGTAATAAATCCATTTTTTTTTATTAATCTTCAAGGTACAAGGCCCATTAACAACAAAAGATAGAAGCCATTACATGAGCCAGTGAATATAGGTAAGAAAGATAATAATCATTCCTCCCACCCACCCAAACTAAATCCAATTAACCATTTATAATAAATTCATTATAATATAATATAAAGCATTGAAATAACTAACATAACCTATACATTTATTTAGCAACAAATTAAATCACAAACACAACCATAAAAAAATAAAAATAAAATAAAAGGAAGAATATTAGAACGTAACGGAAACCCACATGCTACCATATACATGTGGGATAATTCATGGACAACAACAACACGTCAAACAGGTCATACCCGAACGCGATAGGCTTAAACAAACGAACCAGAGCATTACAGTTTGTACGAGCACGTTATCTCAATACAAATTTCAATGAAGACTGTTTCATAAATTGAGGAATCTATACCATATTAAGAGTTTCATTTCAACTTGGCGTAGGCGGCGGCGGCGGCCGCTGCTCCTCATTGACTCGCAGAGTTTGCATCCGGTCATCTCTCTCACTGCTTCTAGAGTTTACTCCCATAAATTCCTTCAATCCCCGACTGCCAGCAATAATGCCCATATAGAGCTCACAGCTCCAGAGCCAGCAATAGAACAGTTTCTGCATTTAGAGCTCACAGCTCGAGAGCCAGTAATAGAGCAGTTTCTGCAATTTAGTGTTCACAGCTCAAGAGCCAGTAATAGAACAGTTTCTGCAATCCAGTGGCAATCGATGGGAATCAGTCATAACAATCTGGAGTGGAAGAAAGGTGACAGCAAATATCCTTTTGGCAGTAGCTTGTCTCCAGTACTGGATTTCATTGGTTTTGAGCTGGAAAAAGCGTCAGCCACATCAATTGAAGGCCGATTTGTGGTCTCTGAAAGATCTGCTCAGGTAAGGATTTATATCCAACACATTTTAAATTTGTTTGGGCTTTCAATTGATCTTCTCTGATATGCACTATGAGCTTGAACACCATCAGATTCATAGCTTTTACATATTTCTATTAAAATTTGCATTCAGGGGATGCGTTTTTTATGCTGTTTATTCCTCTAAATAATTTTTAAAGCAGTTTAGTTGGATGTTAACTCTAGATCTAAGATAGAAGTAGGCAAGTTGTAGTCTCATCCAAGTGAAACCTCAAAACTTATATTGATATGGATATGTAAAAATATAGTTTTGTTGATTCATATATTTACATTGTAACATTATTCTGGTGTAAAGAATATCTGTAAAATTTTGTTTATTTCTAAATTTGCTAATTTTTTTATTTTTTTTTCTATAATGTAGTTTTTATGTTAGATTATCTTTTCATATATATAAATATATGTAGTTAACATATAATATTAGTGTTATTATTTTGTTATAAGTATTATTTTTTTTGTGTAGTTAGCATTTGATATCCATGTAGCTAAGTGACATCTCTATCATATTGGGCTGTAAATTTATCATTTTTATTTGCAATAATTGCATTGGGATAAAAATAAATAAATAAATCATCTACAAGGTAATTGTAATTGATTCTAGTAACAATAATATATAGTGATTATTTTCGTTATATATCATAATTTATTGCATTCAAAGAAGCTAGGTGCTCTACATCCCCAATGGAGTGGGAATCCATCAATACTTCTTGTGGGGGTGAGGGGGAGAATTAGGAGAAAACTTGATAGTTTGTGTATGTAATGGTCCATTAAATCTAGATGGTGCATTTGGTGCATTGGATATGGATAGTAGCACCGAGACATTGACATTTTGTGTTTGTGTATGCACTGGTTATTTGAATCCAAAGAGTGCATTGGTTGCATTGAATATGGACACTAGCACAAACCCATCTGAATCCATCAACACTTTGTGTTTATGTTCCGGTTCATTGAATCTAGACAATGCATTGGGTGGATTGAATATGACCACTAGCACAAAACTATCTTAATCTAGGTCTAATATGCATCTTGAGGTGGTCCAAATTTCTTTTCGCCTCTTGGATGTTCCCAAAGATCTATTTGTTCCACTTCTTTAGGCAAGTTTTTATGTGTCTCAGTTTCTATTGGAACTGGTATATCTTTGTTCCATACAAATTTTGGTCCTCTCCCCACCACTTTGTTATCTTCTACATAAATTCTACGTGTCGGGTCCAAAATTTCTCAAATTTGAATGGCTTAGGGTGAGAGCAGAGCTCGTCAATCCATTTCAAAGAAATAGGCCAATGATCAGATCCATAGATAGGGCAAATGTCACCAACTATGGCTTGCTTTGTTTGGTAGAAAGCTTCTAAGACCAAGAACCTGTCTAATATTTCTGCTATGTGATGTTTTCCTCCTCGTTTGTTACTCTAGGTGAACCTTCCTTCTGTCTGGATGATGTCTATCAGGCGAAGTTGATCAATTACTTCTTTGAAGGTTTGGTCCTCGAAGTCCATTCGACTAATGACACCTTTCTTATCTTCTAAAGAGGTTATCAGGTTGAAATCATCTCCAACTATCCACTAGTGATCCTTTGTGCTTAGGCCTATGGTCGAGAGCTCTCTCAAGAAGTCTCTCTTGTCAATAGGTGATTGGGGCCCGTAGACCTGAGTAACTATCCCCTGCTCCTCCGACCCGAGAGTCTTGTAGGAGATTGTTATTGTTCTTTTGGATTGGGAAACCAAGTCCACTTTGATTTTGTTTGGGTTCCACAAGAGGGCAAGCCCGCTTGAGGCCCCATCCACTTCAGATCAAAGAAAGTCACGGGAATTCCAAAATCTTCCTAGCTATTAGCTATGTATTCTTACTATCACACTTGCTTTCTTGCAGCGTTACTAGATCTACATTTTCTTGTTTTAGCTTTTTCCTGAGAATTCTATGTTTGGAAGTAGCATTAAGACCCTTTATATTCCAGGAAAAGATCTTCATAATTAACTTTTGGTTTGGGGTAGGAAGTACCTGTCTGGTAGTCCCACTACCTGCCCTAAGTTGATGAGGAGAGCGCCAGTTTCTTTGAGAACCTGCTTATGAGGTTTGCGGCCCTTTTTTTTGTCCTCCCCTCCTTACTTTTTTATGTTCTTCAGTGGGTTTGTTTTTATGCCCAGATTCCCCAAGGAAGAGGCGGGATTGTCCTACGTTTGTTCCTTGTTCTTTCTTCTGAGTAGTTCTCTTTGGAGCCTACGGAGTTGTCCCACCTACATATTGTTTATCTCTTGTTCCCCGTGGACCGCAATCAGAGCTTTAATGTCCACTTCCATATCTTTCGATTCTCATAATTGGGTGTGATCCTCCTTTGTTTCTTCTTAGGAGTCTTCAAGAACCTCCGGATCTTGCATCTTGATTTCTCCTACTACCTTCCCTAGGTTATCCATGCTGTGATCTGTTCATTTGTGTTTTGTATTTCTTCTTGCTTGACCTCTGGGTTTGATTGTTTGGATTGCTCTTTCTCTATCCTTTGGTTCTCCCCTGCTTGTGTTTTCTCCATGTTTTTTGTGTTTGGTAAGATTTGGAAACTATTTTCATCTTTCTTGGCCAAGTCCCTTGAATTCTTGTTCCCTTTACGTCCCGCCTTTCTCTTGTTGGGGATCTTTACAAACCCTTATGTATCCTTCTCTTCCTTACCTCTATTGTTAGCCTGGGATGAGTTTTGAGGGCAGTCTCTGAATAGATGCCCATGTTCATGACATTTCCTGCATCTGAACAATATGTGCTCATAGTCTATGGTTTGGACCCATTCCTCGTCCTGGAATGAGATGGTGATTGATTCCGGTAAAGTTGTTGCCACATTCATATAGACGCAAATTCTTGCATAGGACGTGTACTTGGCTACCTTTGTTATCTTCGAAATTTTGACAAAGGATCCCAACATGTTTCCTATTCCTTCCAAGGTTTCTAGATGCCAAAACTCGTGTGGTAGGGAATAAAGTCTGATCCAAACTGGGGCAATTGTAAAGTCTTATTCTCTGGGGAAAAACACTCCGACCAGTACCTAAGGTGGAGCCCTGTTGAGTTAAAGAAATACGGTCCTTCATCAAAGACTCTATTTCTATCCTCAGAGTAGGTGAAAATTACTGTAAAGAAGCCTTTGGACCCTAATTTTAGGCTTATGTCACCTTTGACTTTCCATCTCGACTTTAACCACACCAGCAACGCTTTTTTCAAGGGCCAGATTCCCATCAATTTCCCAGTGACGACATGGTCCTTCGTGTATTGAATATAGTCCCCAACCATTAGTGAGGTAACCTCGTACCTCGAGTTCTCCATCGTTTTTGCCAAGCAACCATTCTTTTGTTTCTTGTCAACTTCACTGCTCGTACATGGTCCATTTGCAAGTTGGTCAGATATGTGTTTGCTATTGACTATCCCTTCCATAGGAACGTCAACTGGCGGCTTGTTGCTCCCTCTAGCCACCGCATCCTTGAACAGTTTTTTCTTTTCCTGCACCTTGGTTGCTTCGACCGCAGCATCCAAAACCTCAGTCGCCATTCTTACTCTACCCTACCGAACCAACACCTTACCACCTTAAAACTACTCGAAACCCTAACCAACTCCTTCCGCCTGCTCCATCATTTGACTCCAAATATTTTTCATCCAACATGAGATTTACTTGTTATGAACACATTTTAATTCAGAAAATTTTGAAAAAAAAAACTCTAATTATATGGTTGACTTTGATTTTTATGAACTTTGATTCAAAGTAAGAAATTTGGAATCAAGGGTGAGGTGGAAGAAATTATATGCTTATAAATAAATTTCAATTCCTAACATATTCTACAACTTTAACGCTAGCAATTTGGAAACAATTGGAACTTCCTAGTTTGAACCATGGAAGCAGCTTTCTATATATGTATGCATTACTTAAATGTATAGGTTTTTATAAACATGTTTTTAAATTTTGAACGAGATGATGTGTTTTCGAAATATATCTTTAATCGCTTATAAATAAATTTCAATTCCTAGCATATTCTACAACTTTAACGCTAGCAATCTGGAAACAATTGAAACTCCCTAGTTTGAACCATGGAAGCAGCTTTCTATATATGTATGCATTACTTAAATATATAGGTTTTTATAAACATGTTTTTAAATTTTGAACGAGATGATGTGTTTTCGAAATATATTTTCATTTCTATTATTTTGTTTAATGGGCTTATTGAATTTTATTATATATTTTTTAATTTGAAAATTTTGTGATATGGTGAACAAACTTACTGGTCTGTGCCACCAATAACAATGTATAGATTTTTATAAACATGTTTTTTAATTTTAAACAAGATGATGTGTTTTCGAAATATATGTTTAATCATGTAGATTTTTATAAACATGTTTTTTAATTTTAAACAAGATGATGTGTTTTCGAAATATATGTTTAATCATGTTGGTATTTTCATTTCTATCCTCTGTTTAATGGGCTTATTAAATTTTATTATATATTTTTTAATTTGAAAATTTTGTGATATGGTAAACTCAATGCCGAATTTTATTACCAAAATTTTCATAATCAAAATCGCCCAACTCGAACTCAAACCAGGTGACATAGAGCCAAGCTGTGCCCACTTCAAAATGAACCAAATTAAAACCCAGGAATATCTACACTGGCATTATTCCAACTTGTGCTTAAATGCATCTGTTACACTTGAAGAGTCTGAAATACTTATAGATTCCTTAAACATATGAAAATGAAGCTAGGAAGGCAAGACGTTCCGAACCGGCTTCCCATTTAGTCACCCTTGACAGATTCCATCCTTTACCTCTTCTTTCAGGTCTC